>JAGFNQ010006832.1:0-26352 GCA_024364735.1 Boesenbergia rotunda | reverse complement strand
AAAAACACAAATCACGCTTCAGTCCCGTGGCAGGTAATTTCCGTTTCCACTCCCTGACAACGCCTGATCGTTTGACTTAACTCCCTCTCGTATGAATTTACCGAACTGCCCTCCCTTTACTTTCAAACGCTCTCCACTCCGTGTGTCTTCTTCCCGGCTTGGAGCTGCGTCGAACGAAATCGACGATCGTCGAAATCACTTCCGGTGAGCGTTGAAGACAAAAACCAGAGAGGCGACAGGCAGAGGAAGACCCGCCTATCACCTTCAACCCAAGAACCACATCTTCGAAGTGTCGTTCATCTTCGACCAAGTGAAGACCCGGCTTTCACCTTCAACCCAAGAATCGTCGACGAACGTCGGGTTTGAAGAAGTAAAAAGGTGGTAATCGGTACAACCAGAGGAATACTAACGCGAAGAAGTGGTCTACGTGTATTCCAAAGGCAGAAACAGATATATCTCAAGTAGAAGGTCGGTTTTGTTTCTGTGCCCTAGATTTTGACCTCTTGGTAATCTTGTTTGTAGAATGAAATTAAGATAATTGTTTACGTATGTTTCTGTAAAATTCTGTCAAAATTCTAAGTTTTATTTCATGGATGTTGTTGATTTTGTTAGGTTGAATAAAATTAGGGTTTGTGGTGTTCAAATTATAATTTATCTGAATGTATTTCAATTATATCTTCTTAATTTCAAGTAATGAATGAGATATCTGTGTATTTTGTAGTAATTATCAATAAATTGAGTAATGTACCCAATTTAAGCACTTTGATGGGCAGAAGGTTAGGATTTGTACTTTAGGGTATGAATGAGTAAATGTGTTTGTGTTTTATCTTCTCTAATTAAATGATTGAATGAGTTATGTGGTGATTATGTAATTATTATCAATAAACTAAATAAGATACTGAATTTAAGTGGTATGATATCAATTTTGTATGGTTTGTACATGATGGATGACTGATAACTTAATTTATTTTCGGTGAATTTACTTTTTATGCAGATATGAGAAAAAAAGCTCTTACACAGAGCACAAGGGAGGCTAAGGCTAAATCTATGGTGAAAGATAAGGGGAAGAGAGTAATGAAAGATGAGGGAAAGACCAAGAGTAGCAAACAATCTTGTTCCCGTTGCTCTCCTGGATATTTCAAAGATGTACTGGGTGAGGTGGTACCAATTATGAGTGATAAGCAAAAAGAGAGGATTAAAAGCACTCCACTTGCTCCATGGCTCGAGATGCCTGAGATGCCTATCAGTAGTACCAGAGTTGATTTAGTTTTAAAGAGATTCCAATTATTGCCTTCTCGTTCTTTCTTTTTTGGTGACAACATTGTAGTTCCATTCACTTCGACTGAGTTTAGCATTGTCCTTGGTTTGACCCATGTGGGGCAACCGGTTGATCTTGATGCTAGCATGGAGTCCAATTTTGTTCTTAGGCTATTTGGAGGAAAAGTTGGCAACGTAAATAGGACCATGATTCATGATAATTTGCGGTCATTAGCTGGATCTGAGAAGGAATCTGAAGTGGATGATTTTGTTAGGCTGTTTATTTGTCTTCTATTTAACTGTGTTATTTTTCCAGTTAGCAACTATTCCACTCCTCGATTTATTATGTCCTACATTGATAACTTGACGAGGTTCTTTGATTATTCATGGGGAGATGCAACATATAGATTTTTGTGCCACCAAATTATCTTGCATACCGGTAATGGCAAAGGAAAGGCTGGTTGCAAAATGTATTTAGATGGTTGTACTGTAGGTTTGATGGTGAGTTTTTAATATTTCAAGTGCAATTGTGATATGTTTAATATTATTATATTGCTCTCTCTCTATATGTATTCAGGCATGGCTGTATGAAAGAATTCCTTCATTTGGATTTGCACGTTCTTTATGTTGTTTCCCCCGGTTGTTTCGCTGGGAAAGGAGTAAGATATCACTTAAAGATGATGTTGCTGAGAGTTTATTTTGTAGAATTGATTTTAGTAGGGTAAGTTGTTATGTTTTTAGTATGTTTTTTGTAGATATGATTGTAGAAGTGACATTTTATTTATAATTGTGAAAATGTATTAGATATAGTACCATTTCCTGAGGAGGAGATACTCTTAAGTGGCAAGCAGGTAACTTATTCTCTAAATATAGAAATAATAAAATTATTATGTTAAATAATGATGACAACACATTTTTTGACTACATTACTTATATTTTTCAGGTGCCACTTTGTTTGAGATGTTCTGGAATTTCTAATACCCAGAGGTTGCTTGAACCAATTGTTGCTGTTAAGAGCACTGAGCTGGAGGCCAAAAAAGTTAGTGAGGAATTGATTTTAGAAGAGACTAAGATTGTTGAGGTTGAAGTGGGTGGTGAAAATGAACTTGCTGGGTTGGAGAAGTTGAATGTGGAATTGACAACTGCCAACATTGATGACAATGTTGATTTAGTGATAAAAGATGTTATTTCTGATTTGAATAAAGAGCAAGTTTCTGGCAGTGACATTGGTACTTCGAAAGCAGAGAACATCAGCCACTTTCAATCTTCCATTGTGGATACTGTGAGGTGTAGAGCTGATCGTGTGCCGAAAAGAAAGGAGTCTATGTTTGTGACTCCTCCTAGCTCAACACCAAAACGTAAGAGGAAGGGGAAAAAACAGGTAGATGAAGTATAAATCCGAGATTCATTATTTTGAAATTTACTTGTTTTTGCATGTTATTGTATATTGTTACTAACTACGTATAGATTTTAGCTTACATGACTAAGTATGTTTTTATATAGATAAATTTGATAGTAGATGTTAAGGATTGGCAGAGTCCTCCCAAGGTTACATTGGATGTATATAAAAAGAGAACTGATTTTTGTGGACATCAAGAAGCAACTGAAGAAGAGAAAAAGTTGTTGACAGACTTTCTCAGTAGGGAAGAATTGGAGTAGGTTTATTTTCAATAACTGAAATTTTGCTAAACACTTCTTATCAATTTTATAATGTTATTTTTTACTCCCCGCAGTGTTGTCATATGGCAAGATGAGTTCCTAAGCTTAACTGGAGCTACATTTTGTCCTTTTTTGTTTGGTGAGCCTGTTGATAGTCAAATCATAAATGTGTATATGAATATTATGAAAAAACACAGTCCAAGTTATGGATTTGAGATTTACTGTATGGACACAAACGTACAGGTATATATTAAATTGAGATAATTGATAGTTGATATTTGATTTTTAATTCTTATTAGATTAAGAAACATGATTATATCTGATTTTCAATGTGTAGAAAGAAGTCTTACAGCACTTGCAGAAATATGACAAATATAGGCAGATACACAAAGCAGATTATGGTGCTTTCCTTGCAAGGTTGACATCCACAACGAGCAGCAAACTACAGGAACTAAATGAAGATCTATTTAGAAAATGTAGATATATCATTTTCCCAATTAATGATAGATGACATTGGTATTTATTGGTTTTTAATCCAGCTGAAGGGAAATTCAAATTGTGGAATTCAAACCCTGATTCATTTGCATTTGGGACTGCTAAAGTTTATGTGAGTTTGACAATATTCTACTCCAATATATCTTAACAGATCACAGTATTAAAGCATTTACTATTTTGCAGGCAAGGTTTTTGGCTGGATGCATTTTGCATCTTCATGCATTTGCCATAGGTAGTGAAGAGGTGGTGAAAGAACATTGTCGTCATCAAGGCGCTACCCTTGATTGTGGTGTCTACATTTGCCTGTGGGTGGAGTGCCTCTCTTATGACACTGATGATATCTGGAGTTTTCAAGATCATGTCAACATAGACGCTTATCGGGCCCGGGTTTCTTCAAATATATTATCAGATGAGAAAGGAATGTTAAAAAACGTAATGGACTAAGATGTAAAGCAATGTTGGTATTTGACTAAGATGTAAACCATCTGAAGATAGACAACCTTATCTGCTTCTTATGCTCAAGCAGATGTATTGGAGTTTCAAATTTACCTTTTTGTGTAACCAAATTCAGATGTATTGTAGATGTTTTATGGTACTGTTATGTTAACGAGATGAAATCTGGTACAGTTATGTTAAGGAGATGATTTCTGGTACAGTTATATGCTTCTTATGATTTCTGGTACAGTTATGTTTAAAATTTGCCTTCTTATGACAGATTGTGGTGTTTCAAATTTGCCCTCTATTAGTAATGACAGATTCTGGTGTTTCAAATTTGCCTTCTGTTTCAAATTTGCCTTCTGATAGTAATGACAGATTGTGGTGTTTCAAATTTCTGGTACAGATGTTGGTTTGTACATGATTGTAGCAATACTGGTTTTTATTCTGGTGTAATGACAGACTTATGACTTACTTATGTAAAGCAATGTATTTTCTTAGTAATGACAGATACATGTTGGTTTTAATTCTGTGGCAATGTTGGTTTTTATTCTGTAAGCACAATTGAGAACTGCTCCCTCTTTAGTGTGTCCACTGCCACTAATCAAATTTGAAATTTAGTGTTGGTTTTTATCTTGCAATGTAAATTTGAGTATGTGTCTGAGAAAATTGAGTATGCATGTCCATAAATTGAGTATTAAGGTACAAGCCTCCATCATTAGTTGTCAACTGCTAAAACCTTCCAAGTATAATTGATTCAGAATCAAGTATATATTCTAGAGAATGAGGTACTATTATAAAAAATTCAGATACACAACTTGGGTATTAAGGTCTGAAATTTTAGTATGTGTCTGAGAAAATTGAGTATGCATGCCCACAAATTGAGTATTAAGGTACGAGCCTTCATCATTAGATGTCAACTGCTAAATCCTTCCAAGTATAATTGATTCAGAATCAAGTATATATTCTAGAGAATGAGGTACTATTAGGTACGAAACATCCAAATTCAAGTACGAAACCTTCCAAATTCAAGTACGAAACATCCAAATTATTAGATACGAAACATCGAAATTCAAGTACGTACCTGAGCAGATTGAGTATCCTTGCCCAGAAATTGAGTATTTAGGTACGAGACTCCCTCTTTAGCTCTCAATGGCTCAAGAAATCAAGTACAATTCACTCATAATCAGGTATATATTCAAGAGAATGAGGTACTATTCTCAAAAAATCAGGTACACATTTCCTTGTTTCTTGATAATATAATAAGGATTAAGGTTAATGACACCACTGCTCCAATATGTGCCTCCCATGATCGATTAGGGCACATCTTCTAGACTATTAGGTATGAAAAATACACAATAGAGCTCTGTGATTATCATGACCATAGACAACCTAGCATGAGAGTGAATACCTTAGAAGTAGAAGAGAAAAAAATACATATATATGTCTTTCACATTACCTAATGTCGTGTACACCTACAATCAAAATCATGAAAAGGGGTTGGTGAAGGTGAGTTTTCTTATTTATCGACATATTTTCTTGTTTCCATGATAATATGATATGGATTAAGGTTAAATGGTTTCCATGATTGATTAGGGTCCATCAGTCAGATTATTAGGTACGAAACATCCAAATTCAAATACGTTCCTGAACAGATTGAGTATCCTTGCCCAGAAATTGAGTATTCAGGTACGAGACTCCCTTTTTAGTTCTCAATGGCTCAAGAAATCAAGTACAATTCGCTCACAATCAGGTATATATTCAAGAGAATTAGGTACTATTCTCAAAAAATCAGACACACATTTCCTTGTTTCTTGATAATATAATAGGGATCAATGTTAATGACACCACTGCTCCAATATGTGCCTCCCATGATCGATTAGGGCACATCTTCCAGACTATTAGGTATGAAAAATACACAATAGAGCTCTGTGGTTATCGTGACCATAGACAACCTAGCATGAGAGTGAATACCTTAGAAGTATAAGAGAAAAAATGCTTGTATATGTCTTTCACATTACCTAATGTCGTGTACACCTACAATCAAAATCATGAAAAGGGGTTGGTGAAGGTGAGTTTTCTTATTTATCGACATATTTTCTTGTTTCCATGATAATATAATATGGATTAAGGTTAAATGGTTCCCATGATTGATTAGGGTCCATCAGCCAGATTATTAGGTACGAAACATCCAAATTCAAGTACGTGCCTGAGCAGATTGAGTATCCTTGCCCAGAAATTGAGTATTTAGGTACGAGACTCCCTCTTTAGTTCTCAATGGCTCAAGAAATCAAGTATAATTCGCTCACAATCAA
This sequence comes from Boesenbergia rotunda, assembly GCA_024364735.1. Classification (NCBI taxonomy): domain Eukaryota; kingdom Viridiplantae; phylum Streptophyta; class Magnoliopsida; order Zingiberales; family Zingiberaceae; genus Boesenbergia; species Boesenbergia rotunda. The sequence continues at coordinate 20,191 of JAGFNQ010006832.1, read as the reverse complement.
GTATATATTCAATAGAATGAGGTACTATTCTCAAAAAATCAGGTACACATTTCCTTGTTTCTTGATAATATAATAGGGATCAATGTTAATGACACCACTGCTCCAATATGTGCCTCCCATGATCGATTAGGGCACATCTTCCATACTATTAGGTATGAAAAATACACAATAGAGCTCTGTGGTTATCATGGCCATAGACAACCTAGCATGAGAGTGAATACCTTAGAAGTATAAGAGAAAAAAATACATGTATATGTCTTTCACATTACCTAATGTCGTGTACACCTACAATCAAAATCATGAAAAGGGGTTGGTGAAGGTGAGTTTTCTTATTTATCGACATATTTTCTTTTTCCATGATAATATGATATGGATTAAGGTTAAATGGTTCCCATGATTGATTAGAGTCCATCAACCAGATTATTAGGTACGAAATATCCAAATTCAAGTACGTGCCTGGGCAGATTGAGTATCCTTACCCAGAAATTGAGTATTCAGGTACGAGACTCCCTCTTTAGTTCTCAATGGCTCAAGAAATCAAGTACAATTCGCTCACAATTAGGTATATATTCAAGAGAATGAGGTACTATTCTCAAAAAATCAGGTATACATTTCCTTGTTTCTTGATAATATAATAAGGATCAAGGATAATGACACCACTGCTCCAATATGTGCCTCCAATGATCGATTAGGGCACATCTTCCATACTATTAGGTATGAAAAATACACAATAGAGCTCTGTGGTTATCATGATCATAGATAACCTAGCATGAGAGTGAATACCTTAGAAGTAGAAGAGAAAAAATGCATGTATGTCTTTCACATTACCTAATGTCGTGTACACCTACAATCAAAATCATGAAAAGGGGTTGGTGAAGGTGAGCTTTCTTATTTATCGAAATATTTTCTTGTTTCCGTGATAATATGAGATGGATTAAGGTTAAATGGTTCTCATGATTGATTAGGGTCCATCAGCAAGATTATTAGGTACGAAACATCCAAATTCAAGTACGTTCCTGAACAGATTGAGTATCCTTGCCCAGAAATTGAGTATTCAGGTACGAGACTCCTTCTTTAGTTCTCAATGGCTCAAGAAATCAAGTACAATTCGTTCACAATCAGGTATATATTCAAGAGAATGAGGTACTATTCTCAAAAAACCAGGTACACATTTCCTTGTTTCTTGATAATATAATAAGGATCACGGTTAATGACATCACTGCTCCAATATGTGTCTCCCATGATCGATTAGGGCACATCTTCTAGACTATTAGGTATAAAAAATACACAATAGAGCTCTGTGGTTATCATGACCATAGACAACCTAGCATGAGAGTGAAACCGTAGAAGTAGAAGAGAAAAAAATGCATGTATATGTCTTTCACATTACCTAATGTCGTGTACACCTACAATCAAAATCATGAAAAGGGGTTGGTGAAGGTGAATTTTCTTATTTATCGACATATTTTCTTGTTTCCATGATAATATGATATGGATTAAGGTTAAATGGTTTCCATTATTGATTAGGGTCCATCAGCTAGATTATTAGGTACGAAACATCCAAATTCAAGTACGTTCCTGAACAGATTGAGTATCCTTTCCCAGAAATTGAGTATTCAGGTACGAGACTCCCTCTTTAGTTCTCAATGGCTCAAGAAATCAAGTGCAATTCGCTCACAATCAGGTATATATTCAAGAGAATGATGTACTATTCTCAAAAAATCAGGTACACATTTCCTTGTTTCTTGATAATATAATAAGGATCGATTAGGGTACATCTTCCAGACTATTAGGTATGAAAAATACACAATAGAGCTCTATGGTTATTATGTTCAACGTAGCATGAGAGTGAATACCTTAGATTATCAGGTACGAAATATCCAAAATCAAGTATGTGTCTGAACAAATTTAGTATACTTGACCAGAATTTGAGTATTCAGACTCGAGACTCCCTCTTTAGTTCCCAATGGCTCAAAAATTCAAGTACAATTGTCTCAGAATCATGTATATATTTTTGATAATTATGTACTAAATATCCAAATTCATGTATGTGTCTGAGAAAAATTAAGTATACTTGGCTCAGACTCAAGTATACTCAATTGGGACGCAAGTTATATTGATTAGGGTACATATCCAATTGACTCAGTTTCTACTATATATTTCCACGAATGAGCTATTTGAACTTACAGGTACATTGGGATGAATGTTATGTATTAATTAGTATGGGCATGATACAAAGTCAGAAACTATAAGCACACTTTAGGGACATTTGTCCACTTGTTATTGGGGATATTTTGGCACTAACACATGATACAAAGTCAGAAACTATAAATACAACTATAAGTTTCCACTCCACAACATCAACTTTAGACAAACCAATTCTTGTACAAAACAGAACCATCAAACATAACATATACCTTATTTATCCAAATTTGTACTCAAGTTTCTGGCAGATTTTGTCTATGAAACTCACAAATTCAACCAAAGAAAAATGAAGATATTGCAAAGTTACCTAACCAAATTCATAAACATAATCATAACTGACACATGGTACAAAGTCACATAAACTATAACCATAAGTTTCCACTTCACAACTATAGTATATACTATAACAACTACACTCAACTTCAGACAGAACAATTCTTGTACAAAACAAAACAATCACAAATTTTTACTTAAGTTTCTGACAGAATTAGTCCATCAAACTCACAATTTCAACCAAACTACATACAACATATTACAAAGTACCTAACAAAGTTCATAAACATACTAATAACTGACACATGATACAAAGTCACAAATACCATACATACAGCCATCAGTTTCGACCACACAACCATAGTGCACAATAATAACTGACACATGATACAAAGTTCATAAACATATTGCACCATTTTTTCCTGCCCCTAAAAACACCAATGCAACCACCATTCAACCAGAACCAATACGTAAATCACCAATGCTTCCACTGATACATGTCTGCTTTCTCGAACGCAAGACCCTGCTTGATTCCCCTTCTAGCAATCTCTTTTTCCTGCAGAAGTGTATATCAAAAAGTATTAGACTACCCATACAAATTATAGAGTATGATTGCAAAAATAAAACCAAGTGTTTACAAAGAAATCAAACATATATAATTTTGAGCATAACCGCTAGTTTATAGCTTCTTTGCAGCTTCGCCTGTTGTGGCCTTTCTTATGGCAACGACTACACTTTGACGCACATGTTTCAACTTGTGATGGTATTCTCTTAGTCCTCCTACGACCTGGCTGACTACGAACATCTGGAGCATTGATTACATTTCCTTCATCAAGATTTGACTCATTATTGTCAACAGTTGGGATTGGATTAATAATTCCTTTGTATGCTTGGCGATACATTCTAATCTTGAAATACTGATCACAGAATTCATACAACGACAACGACTTTGACTCAATAGCGGCACAAGCATGCTTGCATGGAAGCTTAATGATCTGCCAAGCTCTGCACGAACAACTCTTATCAATTAAATCAACAGCAAAGGATTTTTCCACATCAACTACCTGAAACCTCCAATTACATGACCGATGCACTCTCAACTTTCGGGATTCAAGATAAACACTAGCAATAACCTTCTCCTTTTTGGGACTTAATTCCTTAACCATCGCCATTGTTGATTCACGTCGTCGATGCATTATGTTCATGATTTGTATGCGTATGTGATCCACCATAGCCATAATAGGGAGATAACGAGCTGGTTTAACCCAATTATTCCAACACTCGGCCATGTTATTATTCATAACACCCCATCTATCACCAAGAAATAAAGCATTTGCCCAATTTTGTGGCTAGGAATGTACAATAAATCCTATGGCAAGTGACATGGAGTTTATGATATTTTTTATATGCTATTCATGCTCCTGCAAAGATGGAGCATATGCAGCTTTCTTGAATACCGAAGACCAGTGTTTTTTGTTATGTTTTGGATAACTTCGCATTACCTATATTGACAAAAAAAACCTTTTTTATTCAAAACATGTATTAAAATTAAATTCAAATTCAAATTCAAAACAAAAGTAGGGTTTTAATTACCTGCTTCACAAAATTATCCACTAAATGCCTCAAACAATACGCATGGTGACTACCCACAAATAGTTGCTCAAATGCCTTCATAATCCTAGGGTGTCTATCGGAGAAAAATGTGAACTTATTGAATGGAATACTTTGATATGAAAGTAGCACACTTCTCAAAAGATAATAAAACCATTCCCAATTATTATCATTCTCTGCATCCACTACCGAATAAGCAATTCTGAAAAGATCATCATTGGCATCCTTCGACACAGCAACTAGGATACTACCTTTATACTTATTCTTTATATGAGTCTCATCCAAAAAAATCAACGGCCTACAACCAGTAACAAAACCAACTGCACATGCATGAAAACAAATCAATAGCCGTTTAAATTTATTAGTTACAGGATCAACCTCACACTCAGTAATACTGCCAGGATTTGTTTCTTGAATAGCATGACAATACCATCTTAACCTATCGTAGCATCTCGTCTTTGTACCATGAATATCATGCATCGCTAATTCCTTGCCTTTTCATACTTTGCGATAGTCTAACTCTACCCCATAATCTCTTTGCAAGTCTTTTTGAATTGTACAAGGGCGATAAGAGGGTTCTTCTCTCAATTTTTCTTTCACCACATTAGCAATCCATGTTGCATCAGCTATTGGATGTCCTCTAGTACGTAGATTATTCTCGCCACATGTATGCTGCAGATTACATTTTCGGATCCCAAATATACCATTTGCTTTATATTTTGAAGCATAAATTCTCCATCTACAACTCCTTTCACTACAAATAGCAATAACCTTCTCGCTGTCATTTTTTCAATATAAAAATGATCGTCTTGGAGCAACAACATAGTTTTTAACACATTTCTAAAATCAGCAGCATCCGTGAATGTTTGCCCTTCACCATGAATGCAATTAATCCAAGCATCTATAGTATTCGGCAACAAGGTGTGTTCAATCTCCTCATCACTCCTAGATTGTGTCTGTTCCTCCTCAACCCTTACCAGTTTGATACAAAATTATTAAGATGAATCATACACAAATAAGTATAAAATAAGGGCATACCATACATACATAATGAAAGCTATTGAATTTAAATAAGATTAGTAGTGTCAAATAAACCATATCATATACACTTATACTAGAAGTAACATAACATATTATAAAAACAAAAATATGAAATGCTTACCTCTCCAAATTTAGATTGTCAATGTATGCATTTCTAGTCTCTACCCTCAAATCGTTCATACTGAGCTTCAAACACATATAAAGATGTATCATATTCAGGACATCATCATAGTCATTCAAAGTCACATACATCTTATGCTGTGGCGCTATGTATTGCAGAATCATAGATTCAGGAGTAATCTCCGCACATTTTTTGCCAAGACTCACAAATATATCTAGCAAACTACAACCACTGAAAATTGAAATCACAAACAACTCATTCTTGCACTTACAACTACCCAAAAATGCAAGGTTGCAAGGCCCAATACTAGATTCCATTTTTCGACCTAATCCACAAAAATATAACATTTTAATCAAATATAAACTAAAGATCAATATTCATATAAATTGAAAATTAATGTAACACAAAAATTTTTCTCCATCAACCAAATATTGGCCATCAACTCGACAATCAACCAAAAACACACGAAAATCCCACAATCAACCAACAACTAAACGCAAATCTCATTGAATACACATAATCAAAAAAACAAAATGTAAATCTCATGGAATCATTCAATCAAAAAAGATCAAACTCAGACTCACTGATAAAGGTGTGATCGCCTCTTTAAGTTAGGGCTACAATGCGAGGCGTTACCAGTTTGGGTTGCGGGCGGAAAAATGAGCTGAAAAATTGTGATTTCCTCTTTGAGTTTCGGCAAGAAGGCGTGGCGCTACCAGTTGGGGCTTCGACCGGAAAAATGAGCTGCAAAGGTGTGATCGCCTCTTCGATTTTGGCTTCCAATGCATCAACGTCGGCTTTGTTCGTCAGATTTTAGAGAAGGAACACGAAGGTGAGTTAGGGCAGGCAATGCAGTTGGTGGTTCGGGCGGAAACTTTGAGCTACCTGCATATAAATTTTAATTCAATTCATGGGCAATTAGGTAAATACACATTTTCAAGGGAGTTGCAGTTGCGCATCAAGTTTTGGCAGGGAGTTGAAACTCATTTTCTCTGACCTGGGGACTGAATGTAGATGTTGACCTGTTATGAGAGATTTTAAGCTAATTTCTCATTTATTTATTCATTTAATTTTATTTAGAATTAATAAATTTTTATTAAATTGAATATTAAAATTGTTATAAATATTTGATTCATTTGTCGTCTTAATTTGCCCATGATAGATGCTGATTTAATTTTTATTAATATTTTTTTTCAACATCAAATGTTGCATTATTTAGGAAGAAGCCGACAAAATTCGTGCATCACGAGGCTGCGGGAGATAAGCATTAAACGACGTTCTATGATGGGCCACCGCTAGTAGTCCACTAATATCTTCGTCATGCTCCACGTGGCCCAGGGTTGCTGATCAACTGTGCCAAGTTCCGACGTCCACTAACTCGTCACTGGCCCACTGTGCAAATGTAAAGTACGGAACTACCCCTACTTGATCTTCTCTCGCAACCTTTGCTTTGCCACGGCGATAGTTCGAGCCGCCGTCCCATCCCATGGCAAGTCGCGATGAATCCCAGGCCTCTGACCTCGAAGATCCTGCCTCCGCTGCCGCCCAGCCCCTCCTACTGCCGCCCCCCGTCGTTGTCGCTGCCGCTGCGGGAGACGATGCCTCCGTTACTGGGCTAAGCCCATCGGCCAACGAGTCCTACTCTCCCATCTCCTACCACTACGGCCGACGCCCTCCCCGAGACATCCCGGCTCTACTCCTCTTCCTCTTCTTCTGCATCGCGACTTTCGCCCTCGGCATCACCGCCCTAGCCCGCCGGAACACTGCCGCCTCCCGTGTCTCCTCCTTTGTTTTCGACCGCAATACCTCCTCCTGCATCCTCCCTTCCTCGAATTCCTTCTCCTCTTCCTTCTCTTCTTCCCCGTTCTTGAAGGATCTCATCTGGACCCTCGTCGTCACCTTTCTTCTTTCCGGCCCCATCGCCCTCGCAGTCCTCTGGATCCTTCGGCGTTACGCCAAGCAAGTGGTCTACGCCGCCATCCCTTTCTTTATTCTCATCCCATCCTTTCTCAATATCTATTGGTTCGTCGCCTGCACCATCGGCCACGACTGCCGCCACGCATTCCCGCTCGGCTACCGCATAATCGTCCTTATCTTTGTCTTCCTTGTTATCGGTGTGTTCATCTGGATTATCGTCGCCAACTGGCGCCGTGTCGAGCTCACTGTTCAAATTGTCCGAGTGGCCGCGACTGCGCTCGAAAGCAACATCGCGCTCCTTGCTGTCCTTCCAGCAATGGGGCTCGCGCTGCTCGTCTACTTCTCTCCGATATGTGTGTTCCTAATATTCTCTACCTGGAACGGAAGGGTAGTTCCGAGGGAGGTCGAGGGAACGAGTGGGGAGTATTTTACATGCGTTTGGAAACAGGAGAGTTGGGTTCCTGCTTATTTTGCTCTAGCAATCATTACGATGATCTGGTCTGCAGCAACGTTGGTAGAGGCGAATGTATATGTAATTGGCCACACTGTTGCGCAGTGGTACTTTAACAAGGAGGGATCGAAGCCTGCAAAGAGCTTAAGGAGTTCATTAAGGTATTGATGCATCTTGTTTTGCCTACTTTGTTGCTGTGGTTGGGTGTTCTATTAGCAAACCACACGCATATTCTGGCCAAGATTTTAATGAATGACCACTTGCCTAACAGATTAAGCTATTATGAAGGAATCAGATTTACAACTTTACAATCTCACAAGCCAAAATTATATTTTAACACTTCTCTAAGGGTAAAATCAATTTAGTTTGAGTGTGTAACTGAATCACGGCGGACTGAAGAGAACATAACAATGACAATCAGTTTTTAAGAGCATAATCAAAGAAAAAAATGAATGGGAGGTTTCCAGCTTATGATCTTGGTTTTGTCATTGTGTTAAGATTTGATTGGCTAAAAATTTACTAAAAAGGCTTAAGTTGTTTCAAAGGCCCAATTTATATATTTATTGATCATAAAAGCAAGGCCTAGAATGTAGCATATATCACCTTAATTTAACTCCATACTTCTATTGTTTAAGTCAGTGCCAACTCTTGGACTTCAGTTCCTGCTGAGAATACATAGCTGTACATGAAATTCCTTCCGCTACTTACAGATCTTACATATCCAATTTGTGTCTGCAGAAATATGTTTTGTTCTTAGATAATATAGGCCTACATTTAATAGGCCTTCTATATCGTATTCAACTACCAATAGAGCTCTTTAATAGCTTTAAGTATCGGTTGGCATCCTGTATGATTCATAAACCGAAGATATGCACTTGCTACTGAAAGTTCATGGTTCATAAAACTTCACCAATCCTTCTAATTTTCTATTATATCTTTCAGGATTTGCAATACGTTGTGGTTGTTCATTGATTTTGTTTTGCATTTGTACTTGAATACTCAAACTTAAAAGCCACATCATAAGCTACTTTCTGATGGCATACCTTGTTTAGTTGAATTAGTAGACTACAAGTCATGAGTAGGTCTTTTGAGAATGGATATAAGTATTTTATATGGTTTTGATTTGGTAAAATTCTTTGGTAAATGAATTAAGAGAATTTGTAGGGTATCATTTTGTGAAGCTCATTCCCCATAATTTAGATACCATTATATTTAAGAGCTTCTTCCAATGAGCAAGGTAACATTGCAAATCACCATGAGGAAGGAACAATGTTTATCTTATTTCCCATCGGACACTGAAATGGTTTCAACATGAATATAGAAGACTCCTCGAATATCTCCCATTTAGGTAGCAAAGTTTTCATGCTGAAAATTTAAACGATACTTAAGTTAATTGGTAAGTCAAACATACATTTTTTGCTAATATATTGGACCAAAGGTAAACTTTGGAGTTGATATGATGCAAATGAATCTCCCTATACTCTAGGTAAACCAGTCTACCTATATATCCTATTAACTAAGAAAGAATATCACATATACACCCTTGGTATTGTCCCTATTTGCACGATATCCATAAACTACTGTTCGAATATATTGTAAAAATAGTTTGTTATTTATGTACTTAAATTTTTGTCCATTTAAACAAGCTTGCTAATGATTGTTGGAGTAGGATTGATTATTTCTCTTCAGTTGGAAGCAGTTCATGCTTGCTGTTGCATCCTTTTGTTCCTGAATCTTTCCTGCACATGCAGGAATGCCTTTGGCCCATCCTTCGGTACAGTGTGTTTTTCGGGAATGGTGATGGGTGCTGTACGTTTTGTACGTAGTATTGTAGATAGTGCAAGGCAAGATGAAGATGCTCGTGGTTTTGTGAATCTAATTTTTAAGTGCTGCGCTGAATTCTTGCTGGCAGCATTCGACTTTGTCAACAAATTTACCATAATTTTTTCTGCAATAACTGGTGAAGGCTACTGCACTTCAGCTAAGATGGCTTATGAGCTTCTTAGAAGGAATCTTCTCTCAGCTGTTTTTGTTGAAACTGTTTCCACACGGATCCTTATTGGCATAATTTTTGTCCTCTCAGCATTATATGCTATAGTGGTATGTACCAACCTTTCTATTTGTCTGTTAAACAAATTTCTATTTTGCCAACACCAAGTGATTAAATTATATTGTTGATGGTATTTACCAAGATTTTTATTGAATTAGGATCCCATTGATCCAACAATATAAGTAGCTAGGGAGGAATGCCCCGCCCTGCATGGGTGGTTGCTCAATAGGTCTTGGGGCCAATTCCCGGTCTGACCTCCCTAATGCAAAGGGTCACTGTGTTAGGGAAAAATACCCTTTGTGATTTACCTGCCCGTATCTGGTCGGAGAGCCAGCGATACTAGACCGCTAGCTTATATCTAGCCAGGGAGTCGGCGATACTAGGTTGCCTGGGTCAGTGTTGTCACCTTTTTCTCCAATAGGTAGGAATGCTCCTCACACCACCATGAACATTTTAAGAATGATGACACCTTATGTTATTAGTTGTTATTTCTTTTCATGGGTGTAGTATGAAAGATTTCAATTTGGAGTGGAGGGAATTGCAGAATAAATTTTTTGAAAGCTGCTACTAGTTTACTTTAAAGGGACCTCATATAAAACTAAAGTTATTATGTAAGTTTAGCTTTGTTACCTATAGACGAAAGTTCCTCTCTAACAACAATGGTCTACATGAAAAGGTCTTCTATGTCGAAGTTCCTCATGATAGTGATTCACCATAGAATAGATGAAGGTTGTGTTGCAAATCTCATGACTTTGCTAGGAACTATTGCTCAAGGCATAGACTATATTGTCCTTAATGTGGGTGAAGTGAAGAAGCACAATAGTGGCACAGCTTGAACATAGTTCCTATGTGGTAGAGTAGAGCATCCTAGGTAGCGTGAACTCAAATAACACCAGAAGGATTAGTTTAGGGTGGAGGCCCTTGTGTATGATCAAATAGACACTAGATATGCACCCAATGGATTGTCAAGTTGGAAATCCATGTATCATCGCTGAGATCAAATTTTACCCACTGATTTATCACAATCTCAAATAATTTAATTATTGTCTGAAATTGATTCTTAATGTTTAAGAATTGGAATCAAAGTATTAATTCTTGACTAGTTGAAAAGTCCCACTATAAATATTACCAACTATTTGTCACTTCTCAGTCCCAAATAGTTGGGACACGGTTTATAATTTATCCCTTTTTCAACACTTAACAATCCAAATGTGTCAACAGTTTACCTTAGCTAAATATAAATTTGCTCTACTAAACCATATTTGAGCTTAGTCAATATAATTTACTTAAATTTCCTACTTCCATGCTGACCCGCTTGGGGTGAACGTTATCACTTTTTGCTCCAATAATCAATTTAACCAATCCGAAGCTCTTTTATAGATCACCTCTCATCTTGGCTAAGGATTCACTTTTAAATCAATCAATGCCCCTTAATGATTCTTTAGGATCAAAATATTGCCTCTTGCAGTTTTACCATAACGCCTATTGTCAAAGAACCAGTCAACACTACTGTAACATATAAACCTCTACCTAGCTACATTCATTTAGGGTTGTTGAGCAACTCTATTATTCACTAATGAGCATCCACAGTGTCCCATAGTTTTCCGTAAGCTAGTACCTCAGTGCTGCTGGCCATGCTAATGTTCAAGCACGATTGCCAACTGTTGTTGCTTCTTGACGTTGTCAATTTATTCAATGGAATCAATGTCTTACCTTGAAATGAGCAGATTTTGAATCAAATTTGTTGTTTCTCCTTTCTGATCAGAGAATTGAATGCAGTATTATACAGTTTGAATCAACCTGTTTTGCTCCATGTTTGTAGTTATTGGATTCTTATCCTTTCTCATCGGTGCTCGATTTACTTATTGGAATAGGTCTGTGCAATTCTAAGCGCTGTCAGTGCTCTGGGGGAGAACATGTATTATGTAGCAGCTCTGGCATGGCTTCTTCTCATTGCGGTGTTGGGCTACTTCATCAACGTACTGGACAATGTTATTGATACTGTCTACGTCTGCTATGCGATCGACAGGGACAAAGGGGAAGTCTCCAAGTCGGAGGTCCATGAGGTTTATGTGCATCTACCAATTAGTAGAAACCACAGGTCAGCCCTTGGCAGGACCTCCCAAATTGCTTGACATTTTTGTCATCCCACCCTTGTAAAAAGAACAGCCCTTGTGAGGACACGCTGTTGCGGCTACCTACCTGATGTTTCATGTTTTTCTAGTTTAATTAGTCTTCTTCCTCTTGTATCATATGTATTTGTTTCCCAGTATTTGACGGATCTATGCAACTTAAACATTGCGATCTTTTCCATCATTCTGATAATAATATTCTTTTTTTTTTCTTTGTTTCAGCTTTGCTAAATTCTTCATATTTTTGTAAAATTGTTTCAGCATCGCTAAATTCTGAGAGCTGGTAGATTCTGGCAGAAGTGAAATTTTTGTATTTGCATCTTCCTTTCTACTATCTGTTTCGATACAGTCTACAGGAGTTTTGGGAGTAACTAATAAATTACTGCTATCGTTTGTTTCGCTTGCATAACAATTAGGGTTAATTGGAGAAAATTCCCTAATCTCAAACTCATCTTTGCATATAGTCTTCACTTGATAAATTTCTTCGATCCCTCACTTATAAATTCTTTGCATTCACTCCATGATGGAATTGAGTATAAAAGAGTAAAAATTCAGTATACATTGTAAAGATTTAAGTATAAATTATTTGTGATAAAGTATTAATTTAAGAAATTTAAGTATAAAGTTTCGGTGACCTCTCATGTGAAAATCTTGATATGGTGGCCCTCCACATACTCAAATTTTTAAATTTTATACTCAATTTTTTTCAAATAATACTCAATCTAAATCAATTCACACTTAAATTTTTATAATGTATTCTGAAATTTTTATTATATACTGAAACAATGTATACTCAAATTTTTTCAAATAAAACTCAAATTTCTTAAATTAGTACTCAATCTCAAATAATTTATACTCAAATCTTTACAATATATACTGAATTTTTACTCTTTTATACTAATAAAAAAATAACACACAAAATTGTCTCGTCAATTCCATCAGGGAGTGCATGCAAAGAAATTTTCGAATGGAGATTCTATGCAAATATGAGTTTGAGATTGGGGAGTTTTCTTAAATTTTCTCTTTTTTTTAACTCGTATCATAAATCAAAAAATTTCATCTATTATTAAAATAAAGCAAAAATACCGTGAGATACATTAGTGTGTGAAATTATCAACTAGTTTACACTAATAATAATAATAATTATTATGGACCATATAATTGAAAAAAATAAAGTCAAGATATTTGATAAAATATTGACTCTTTCATACATAAATTTTTGATTCTATGAATATTTATGGTACAAATTTAAACATAAATTTTAAAATTAAAATTTACAGCCTACAATGGCTAAAATCAACTTGGAAACATCAGATAAAGTTTTAAAAATGAATCTACATTTTGTTTTGTTTTCTCATTTTTCTCTTTTCTATTTTCTCAAAATTAGTTTTAAAATTTATTTTTTATGGTAAAACAACATTTTGTAAATTTTTATTTCAAAATATCTAGTAAAATGAATCTGCAATTAAGGATGACGATCGAATTTGGATCGGATTTCATATCCTAGATTTCATATCCTTCTCACACCCAGCCGATTGAATATTCATCCTTATTCCTTATATATATTAATAATTTTCCTTTTTATATTCAACTATCCATAAAAAAATATTAAAATTAACACACACATATATATTAAATGTCTACATAATTTAATTTTAATATCAATAAAAAATAATTAATGAGTTAAAAAAACTTTAATATATATATTATTTAATCAAATATGTGTGTAAGATATCGAATACCGACAGAGGAAGTTCGGCCTGTTGAGTTGGTCCGTCTTCTGAATAATTTAAGTAGTTTGGATTGAAATTTTATCAACGTATAAAAAAATAGGTCCGAGAGAGCCGACTTACTTGGGCATCCGACCTAGGGGTAGACCCGCAATGGGCTTTGATTGACTTGTGGATCTAAGAAAAAAAATATTTCAAAACCTAGCACCGACTAACAATGAATCTTTCAGTTTGTTAGTGATTGATGATTAAGAAAGAAATGAGACATCCAATCAAAATTTATTATAGCTCAAGTAGGAAAACTCTCTTCTATATTTTTTTTTTCATTCTTTCCTTCAATAATTTTAGATCTATATTACTTCAGGATTCGAGAGTTTACCATTCGCATTATGTCATCATTCGATTTCGATATTATCAGTACTAATGCTACTGAAAATATGTGTTTATATTAATAAAATATTTTGCTGCATATTAATATGATTAATTTTGCTTTGATAATGTAATAACCAATAATTAAAATTAAAATTTTTAATTTTTTAAATTTAATTATTGGATACGTGCATTGATTTACTTAGCTCGCAATTCAATTTGAGTTGGATTAATTAAAAATTTCCCAACTCGCCAAGTCACACCATCACAGATCGGACCGCTTATGTTTATTCTATTCTCTTCTCTAGTAGAAGCGAATATCAAATTTTTCATTGTATTCTAAAAAAAATTGGCATTCCTATCTACATCATATCGCATAAATATAACATAACACTCCTGAAATAATTTAGCAATTTATTTACCACTCCGATATTTTCTGTTGCTCTCAAAGATTTGTTCTCTCAGATATTACATTACAACAAATATGTCTTTTCACAGAGCGCAATAATTATATCCGCAGCGCGCATCGAATGCTGCATAACTCCAAGCTGTTAAAAGTCATAACATTTCGACAGCGTGCACCTGCGCGTTGCGGATAAGTTGCATCCACAGCGCGCGGCTATACGTTGCGGATAAGTGGATCCGCAGCACACGAATATACACTGTAGATAATTACATCCGAGTGGCTGCGCGCTGCGGATATGTGCATCCGCAAATATGCGCAGCGCGCGGGCGGTCACTGCGGATGTACATATCTACAGTGTATATTTGTACGCTGTGGATACTAATATATTCCATATAATTATCATCCCACATATACACATCTTACACAATTTGATAATACAACAAATATAACACATCACATCTCTCAATTAACAATATGCAAAACTAAAACATTTATATCATAATTAATCATCAACACTACACTTTACCAAAATAACATTTCACTTACTAGCAAAAACCATTACAAATTAGTCATAAGTCTAAAATAACTGAGTAGTAAAAAAATTACAAACTAGTCATAAGTCTAAAGTAAGTAACTCAGTCAAAAACTATAAACTTAGATAACCAAGCAACTGTGCTTCCTACATTTTCGAGAAACAACATTTCATCATTTGGTCGAATGAGGTCTAGCTTGTTCACAAACACTCTATCAATCCAAACTTTTCAATAAGCTCCACCAAGAGAAACGTGATGCACTTTTACTTTGGGATCTGTGGATGCAATTCGGCCTTCTGCAACAACTCCATCAATAATCCAATGAAGCAGCTTACATTTAGTATTATCAATGATATCTCCACGACTCTAGGTCTTTAGTTGTAACTGTATAACCAAAATCTGTAAGTTATAGCAATGGTATTTGCAGATAACTAAACCATGCTGCAAAAATTTCTATACTGAGGGAAAGTATAGATCTAACGTGATAACTTTCATTTTGTTGATTAAATTAGACCCTCAAATCCATGTTTTGATTCACTATTATATGCTTAAGTTTGCATTTGTATTAGGTTTCATGGATTGTCTCCATTTTAGCTTAAGATTCAATTCTTTCTATATTTAAGATGTTTTGACACTTAAATTTAATATCATTTTGTAAGTTTCAATAAGCATGAACCTGGATCATATTGGGTCAAACTTGGGTCAGAATTGGATTCGGATCAAAGGGATCAAGCATCAGATTAACATGGGTCGTCCATTCAAGAGAACGGTTAGATCTAAGCCATCCGCCAACTTCTTGATGATCCAAGCTCAAGATAGACTTAATCAAGTTCATGGATCAAGATCTGGAAGTTTGGGCCAGTTCAGAGTTAATTCAGCCGTTGGATCAAGCAATAGAGGATCTAGACCGTCCAATCTTAAGAAGAGAAGATCTGAGCCATCCGCTTCAGATCTGAGTGATCCGAGCTAAGGACAAGTAGATCAGAGCCCTTGATCAAGATCTGGGAAGTTTGGGTTCGATTTGACTTGATCAGACCGTTGAATTGGATCAGAACAATCACAACCGTCCATGTTTTCAATTGGAAATTTAAATCAAAATTTTCTCTGCACCGGGCTCGTCGTCGCTAGATCGCGTCTCCTGCTTCATTTCAGTTCTTCTTCGTTTTCCAATTCCGATCGGATGCGGCCACCAGATCAAGTTCATCTTCGGATCTCAATCATCAAGCTCTGTTTCCGGGAGAGGATCACATTCCAGCCGAATCTGAAAGCTCCGGCGAGGGTTTCTCCGTGCGCTAGCATCATCCGACCAATCCTCACTAGATTTCACTTCTCCATCAATCGGGTCAAGTCAGAGGGGTGTTGATGCCCCGGTTGGTTTTGATGTGATCAACCAAGTTAGGTTAGGTCCTGTTGGTTTTAATCCCTCTGCTAAGTGTGCAGGAGCTTAGGTACGGAGGAAGTCGAGCGTAAGACGTAGCGGACGAGAAGGATTGTGCGGGGAAGTGAGCCGACGGGCTTGGTACAATCCGAGGGACGCGGAAGCTGCGGAAGAGTACGCCGGTTGAGCGAGAAGGACGTGCGCTGTGTCCGAGGGACGAGAAGCCGGGAGGAAGGACGCTCGAGGGGCGAAAGGCCGAAGTCGGGTTCGGGTGAGCCTAACTCCGGTTGGCCAGAAATCACCCAGAAGACGAAGAATCAAAAAGACCGGTCAAAGCGCCCAAAAGAAAAGAGAAAATTATTTGGTGCCAAAAAGATTCGAACCTGTGACCACATTACTGGATGTCTCCATACTTACCAAATGAGATAAACAGGTGATGTGAATAAGTTGATGTGAGCCGAAGATAAAGTTAATCACTTGCTGCGAATAGAAGCAAAGTTTTAATTAAACTTTATCTTCTAAAGGATAACCTTATCCTTTAATCAAATCTAAAGGCCATGGTTAAAATATATCCATGATCAACCATCAAGATTGAATCTGCAGATCAACAGATAAGAGAAATCCTATCAAAGATCTACGATCTGGATTTATTTTCCTAACCTATAAATAGGCTTGGAGTTTTAGAAGTTAAAGCAATTTATTGAGTTGTAAACTCTCTTTCTCTCTAAGCTTTCTCTGTTCTACAACTGTAAAGGCTTCTCCGCCTTAAGGAGTTTCTGTTTGAGCATCAACTGCCTTGGAAGCAACGACTCTGTTGCAACCAAGTTTATTTCTTTTTAAAGACGAGTGTTAGTGCTTATTTTTCATAAACTGTCTATTCACCCCCCTCTAGCCGGTCGACCCGATCCTACAAGTGGTATCAGAGCGGGTTCGCTTTTGAAGGACTAATCGCCTGAGAAAGCAACAAGACGATGGCCGGCGCGCACATTCATCCACCTAAATTCGAAGGGTATTTCACCGTCTGGAAGAAAAAAATGGAGGTATTTTTTCGTACAGATTTTGATATTCTTTTATCAATAAAATATGGTTTTGCAGTTCCTAAAGATGCGAACGGAGATGAAAAAGAAGAAAGCTTGTGGAATAAGAAGGAGCAGTTGGAATCTGTTGCCAATGGTAAGGCCGAGTTCCACCTCCTAACAGTCTTGCCTACTCAAGAGGTAAACCGGATCAGCAACTACCACTCCGCAAAAGAATTATGGGAGAAGTTCCTAGAACTTCATGAGGGTACCTCTGAAGCCAAATCAGCAAGAAAGGATCTCCTCCGGAACCAGCTGATAAACCTGCAAATGAAGGAAGGAGAAACGGTGGCTGAACTTCATGCCAAAATAAAGTGTTGGATCGAGAAAACCGATAGAGGGGGCGGTGAATATCGGAAATCGTTCGGATTTTAAGTAAGAGTAAGTACGCAGCGGAAATAAAATAAACAGCACACAGACACAGTCGATTTACTTGGTTCGGAGCCTGTGTCGACTCCTACTCCAAGGCCCACGGTCGTTGACCGTTTACTTTGGGCAATTCTATATACGCGCAGAATTGTTTACAAAGATTTGATTACAAATAAGTGCAATAATAATATTAAAATTTCGATCTTCGTTACCGACGTCCGGAGTGGTTTGACTTGTTCGGGGCAGCGGGACGTCGTCGGCTCGAGTTGGAGTGTTTCTGGAGCAAGGCACGAGCGTAGAAGATCGTTGGGGCGTTGAGAGAACAGTTGTATTGAAGCCTTGGTCGAGGGGTCCTTATATAGGCCAGGGGGCGCCCGGGACGTCGGGGCGCCCCCCACGTGGCCTCCGATCCGCAGTGCTCTCGGTCAGCGTCTATCTTCTGGATCCGCTTTGACCGGGGCGCCCGGAGCGCTCGGGGCGCCCGCATTGACCGGGTCAAAGTCCTATCGCCTTGGCTTCGAGGGGTTCGGGTTCGATGTTGCGCATGGGGGCGCCCGTAGAGCAGGAGGTGCCCGGGAGCAGCGGGGGCGCCCGGGAGCACGGGGGCGCCCGACCCAGTATGTATTCGAACCATTTTTCTTGTTACTTGTTTTGTATGGCCCTTGGGGGCGCCCGGGACGCTCCGGGCGCCCTACTCAGCTACTGCCTCTCTCCTTTGAGGATTTCTGAGCTGTAGACACACGTTCCTTCGGTCTTGCATCCAGGGTTAGTCCAAAACACAATAACATAATAATTTATTAGATTTATACAGCCTTAGCTGTCTTGGTTCTAACTTTGGTCTCCAAAATGGAGTCCTAGGTCGAACCGACGCCTACTGTTCCCTCGACGGGGAACGCGTCCTCACCTACTCCTCTCGGGAGAATTTACCTGATGCCAACCGTTCCTCTGGTTGGACTTTTGCCTGACGGTCCTTTGTCAGGTCTTGTAAACTGGCAGTCCTTCGCCAGTTGCCTAGCAGTCCTTCGCTAGGGCTTTGATACTGGCAGTCCTTCGCCAGTTGCCTAGCAGTCCTTCGCTAGGGCTTGGATACTGGCAGTCCTTCGCCAGTTGCCTAGCAGTCCTTCGCTAGGGCTTGGTTACTGGAAGTCCAAGTACCCCTGGTTGATTTTGATGTGATCAACCGATTTAAATTAGGTCCTGATATGTTTAATCCCTCTGCTAAGTGTGCAGGAGCTTAGGTACGGAGGAAGTCGAGCGTAAGACGTAGCGGACGAGAAGGATTGTGCGGGGAAGTGAGCCGACGGGCTCGTTACAATCCGAGGGACTCGGAAGCTGCGGAAGAGTACGCCGGTGGAGCGAGAAGGACGTGCGCGGTGTCCGATGGACGAGAAGCCGGGAGGAAGGACGCTCGAGGGGAGAAAGGCCGGAGTCGGGTTCGGGTGAGCCTAACTCCGGTTGACCGGAAATCACCCAGAAGATGAACCAAAAGACTGGTCAGTTTGACCAAGTCAAACCAGGCACCTGAAACAAAAAGAATTTTATTTGTTGCAGTGAAGATTTGAACCAGCAACCTCGCTTACATATATCACCAGCCTTACCGACTGGGATAAAGAAAAGATGTGATTAAAGTTGTTGCGAGCAGATGATAAAATTATTTATCTGTTGCGAGCAGAAGATAAAGTTATCTCTTAAAGGATAACTTTATCCTTTAATCAGATCCAATGGATGCAGTTTAATCTCATCCAAGATCAACCATCCAGATTACATCCATGGATCAACGGCCGAGAGAAAATTCCTCAACAATTAACAATCCAGATTTATTCTCTTAGGCTATAAATAGGCTTAGAGTTTTAATCTTTTCAATCAATCATTCTTATTCATTCTTGTAAAATCTCTAAAAGTCTAGTGTGCTACTTTTGTAAGGCTTCTCCGCCACAAGGAGATTTTTATTGAGCGTCCACTGTCTTGGAAGCAACGTCCTTAGTTGCGACCAAGTTTTTTTTTAAAGACGAGTGCCTTCCATTTTTTCATATTTTTTTTACCGTTTATTCACCCCCCTCTAGCCGGTCCAACCCGAGCCAACAACTGGCAGTCCTTCGCCAGTTGCCTAGCAGTCCTTCGCTAGGGCTTGGATACTGGCAGTCCTTCGCCAGGTGCCTAGCAGTCCTTCGCTAGGGCTTTGTCTCTACACACTTGAGTAACAACATTAGATCACAAACAAACTTAACTTTGAATCCTTTGCCGATATCAAAACAAGGTTCGATATGGTGCTTCCTGCACCAACAATCTCTCCCTTTTTGATTTATGGCAATACAATTCAAGTTAAGTATAATCATATAACAGTTAAGAATGAAGGAGTATGAACAGTAACTTAACAATTCAAAAATTTTATACTCCCCCTAAATCCCTGAACACTTGTGTTATATCCCTTAACTTTGACCACTTAACTTAACTTTTGACCTTTCCTCCCCTTTGACATATATCAAAAACAAACATGGGTGGACAAGGTAAAGTTAAAATAAATTTTTT
>JAGFNQ010006831.1:0-174383 GCA_024364735.1 Boesenbergia rotunda | reverse complement strand
AAAAAAAAAAAAAAAAAAGAAGACATGATCGAGTGATTATCCTAGAAATACAAATTGAGATTATGTGAGAAGATTTATTAAAGAATGTATCAACATACTTAATAAAATCCTATTTATTTTTCCAAATTGAATAACCCTTATTATCAATTCGGGAGATCGTAGGAACATCTCCAAATAGGTTGATATCCACCATAGATAAGAATTACCATGGCTGTGGCCATCAAGTTTTCCTTAGCTATGAAGGTAGGTAATTATACCGATTACATATCACATATATGTAACTATCCGTTATGCTATCACTAATTGAATGTTTGCATAAATCATTAGGTTGTTAACTCATTAACAGTATGCATCATATACATAGCACCTAACTGCACCTCTCTTTACATCGACCTTGGCTGTGGCACAACAAATCGATGCTCAAGCTTAAGGCTGACCCATTAATCAAGAAATAGTTTTAATATGGTTGGAGCTCATTCAACCGTTTAGTCAGGCTTGGATGTGTCCAACAACCAAAACTAAGGATTGACCTCTGACTCCAACTATATTATTCATAAACTAATTCTATGGTTTGAACATGTTAAGGTTCAGTCGGGCATGGATGTGTCCATCAACCCAAGCGAGAAACAAAACTCCGATTCTAACCATATTAATGGAAGGTGTTGGCCTTAATATTTTGTAAGGGTTTTGGTCTCATCTTTTCCTTTTTAATGCACATTCATGACATATGTCATGACTAACGATTTCCTTAATAAGTATGTATGTGACTTAATTTATCAAGTCTCATGAATTGAATTAGGAACCGGATTTCCTTAATTCTAATTTCACACTTTATTAAAGGAATTGCTTTGGGAAACAATTTCCTAAATTGTCATAATTAATTTCGGAAATAATATGTTCAGACTTTGATTTCTCTAAATCAAATCTTATTAAATTAAGAGATAAATCCCTTAATTCAACTACATATTATTTCATGAAAATCTCATTTAAGAAAACTCTATAGGAAACCATTTTCCTAATTAACTTTGGAGACAACAATATGTAAGAGCATCACCTCTTAAAACATATTTTATTCATGGATTGATTAATTACAACAAATCGTTTTCTAAGGGTGGCTCCCCGAGGCTCAGATACCCAAAAAAGTAAAGTGTTGTAAATCCAATTGGACGGCTCCCCGAGGCTCAATCCAAATCAAACATGACAATTTCAATTAAAATCGGGAAATTAAATTACAACATCTGACTTTAAATTGGACGGCTCCCCGAGGCTTAATCCAAAATAAAGAATTTGTTGTCAATTTAAAAACCAATTCAAATTTAATTGTCAATTAACTGTCCATGAATTTGTCTAGACTTTCTTAAAAAGAAAGTGCCCAAAATTGCGAGATTTCGAAAATAGGTTTTCAGAATAATTGTAAGTTTCTGGTACAAAGAAAACTTACATATTTCCAAAGTTGGAAAATTTCTAAAATAGAAAAATTCCAAAATTGGAAAGTTTCCAAAGATGGGAAAATTTCATAATTATTATAAAATTTAGAAACTAGAAAATTTCAAACGTTTGCGAAATTTCATGACGATTTCCAAACTTTGAAATTCCTAATTCTAAAATTTATTATAATTTGAAAGTTTCCATAATTGGAAAAATTTTCCGAAATTGAGATCATGACAAAGTTTTCCACAAAACAATTATATGATTAAGTCGAACACTAACCGGCTCTGATACCACTGTTGGGACCGGGTGCATGTCGACAAGGATACGAGTTCGTAAAATTTAAAATTTTTACGTGCAGCGGAAGAGTTTGCATAAAATAATTTCCTAAATTATTTTAACTTCGTATCTAGCATGCAATCTTATGGTGTGTTGACATAATCATAAAATAAAACATTGTGGAATAGTAAACAAATTTACCAAGTACCTCTCGTAACTCGAAGTAAGGGACGAGATCCAACCGTAGCGTCCCTTGGAAGCTCCGCCTCTATTCGCGTCCACGCCGAGTTCTCTTCGGGATGACTTCACAAAGTCACGAGTTTTGCGCCGACGAGAACTACTAGATTCTCGGAAGGCACAACTAGAAGGATCAAGAGAAGAGTTAGAAACTAACCAACAAGAAGTAACGGAATCGAATTCCGAGAGGAGAGGAGTCGCTATCCGCTTCTTCTTCTTCTTGTTGTGGTTCTTCTTCTTCTTGTTGTGGTTCTTCTTCTTCGTATAGCTCACGGCAACTTCTCTTGGAGTTGATAGGGTGCGCCGGCCCTAGCAACCAAAAGGGGAGCCGGCCCTAACTCAATGAAGGGCGCCGGCCCTAGGCAAGAGAAGGAGAGGGATAGGAGAAGATTAAGAGAGAGAAAGGGAGAGCTCTATCATTAGATGATTAGTTCAGAATTAAGGGCTAGCCTTTGGTTCCTTTATATAGTAGCAACTCTTTGCTAAGTCTCCCTCTAAACGGAATTAGTTATAAGAAATTTATCCTATAAATTTTCTTAACTAATTATTCCGTTTAAACCAAGTCTTTATTATAAACTAATTTATAATAAAAACTAATTCTTCTTCTCTTTAAATTATGGAATAAATTTTATAAGAAATTTATAAACTTTCTTATTATGGATAAATCAATTCATAATTGATTTTATAAAATTAAAATAAACCAATTCATGGATTATTTAATCTTCCATAAAAGAATAAATTTCTATAAATTTTATTTATATAAATTTCTTTATACAAATTTATTTATTCATAATTTATAAAATAAATCGCGCTAGATTTATTTTATTAATTAAACCAAAATAAACTTGGTTTATTCTCCTTTATTGGCCGGCCACCCAAAGAGGGTTAACACCCTCTTTGGCCGGCCCAAACCGACCCGAACCGTCGCGAATTAAACTCATTTAATTCGCCCAAAAAGCCTTCAAAAGACTTAGCCATTTTTAGCTTCCATTGCGCCTCTGACCAACTCAGATTCGACTTATTTCTCTTGATCGGAAAATCCAATTTTCAACTCGTTTTAAATCCCTCGGATTACTCGTATTGCGTGTGACTAAATAGGCTTTCGATTTATGTTGGCCATCTATAATTAACCCATTAATTATAGAACGATCATGATTGGCACCTAGTAGTACATCATGATCCCCAATTAATCGAAAGATCAACGGTTTGACCCCAGAAGAAATTATTCTGAAACCCTTCAGCAGCTCTAATGAATCGTGCCTCATTCCCTTCACCACCTTATACCCACTTGGTTCAGTACACGGTCTATGGTGTCAGTCCCCACTAGGCTGACTACGTCACACCTAGCCCAAGTAGTGTCTTCCTCGTCCTTTGGATTTCTAATTACTCTCATGTATTTAAGAGACTCGCACTCTTAACATGATATGCTCTAGCCAGAGGCTTTGAGTAACAATCCGACGATAGGCCTGGGTATACATCTCCTCGCAAGGAGTGGTGAATCCTTTGTAGGCTGTTCAAACATCTTCGGGCACTTCGGCTTATACCCAATCATCCTGGGTCCACACCTCCTTGGAGATGCTTGCTTAAGATGTCAAAGTATAAGTCTCCATGACCAAGATGACTTGAACACTGCAAGTCAAAGGAATATCACACTTAAGCCGCAGTAAGATCTTCATTGACATATCTACATGTAGATTCCCATATGAAGTCTTACAGCTAGTCACTCCAATGAACTAGTTCCCTTAACTAGCATCCATGTTTATCTCCGGACATCCCAATGTCACCAGCCAGTGAGAATCAGCTGATTAGAGAATAACCCATGCTAGTCTCAACAGAATTGATAGTGTCCGTTTTTATCAATTCATCGACTAGGGATAATTTCAATACTTCACAATTGCACATTAGAGATAATCACTAGTTGTGATCCCATCACAAATTCTCTTATGCTGTGAGTTGTATTGCGGACATTCAGTAGATGAGTTCAAGATCCCAATCAAATACACAAAACATGTATACTCAAATAGTGAATTATCATTTATTAAAATAAATGTTTACATCATAAGGCGATTGCCTTAGGACACTTCTCTCATATCACTAACAACTAATTGTGAAGGGAAAGCCAAGAAGATACAAAAAGGCTAAAACTTCATCTCCATAGCTCACATTACAAAATGAAACCAAAAAGTTTCTAAAGCAGAAGACAAGACAATGTAGAAATTGCCATAGACAGCCTCAAGCTCGATGCTTACTCAAACGCCACGAGTTAGGCTTGTGATATCGGTCATACAACGGCTAGATACACTCGTACCACTTACATTTACTCATCTTTGTTGGATCTGATGTGTTGTAAAATCAGGGAGTTAATAACACAATTGAGAAAATAGTTGAATGTCTCTTTCTTTGAGATCTTGCTTTTAAATAAGAATTATTGTACAACCTATTTTAAACAAGAAAATATTTGTTGGGATTGAATGACTTGGTTAGAGGGAGGTGAATAGCCGATCACCCTTAATTTCTCGGTTTGCTTCCTACAATGTTAGTATACACAATGGAAATATAATTAAACTAAAACACTAACAAAGACACAAACCGTTTAACGTGGTTCAGATATAAAATTCCTACTCCACGGTTATCCATAAGGTGGACGATCCTGATCCTTCGACAGATGACTTTCCGGAAAACCTCTGGCTATGCTCGCGTAACTCCTTGTGGATGGAGAAATCTCGCTACAAACTCGCACAAGAAGACTACTAATTGGCCTTAACCAAAACCAATTTCGTCAACTTTACTCAAGTAAACCGAGCTCTCTAAAATATAGATCGTTGCTGATCCAACCGTTATCAGTCGACTGGTGCCAACACTAGTCGATTGTTAGCTATCGAATTCGAACGTTACAATCTACATTCGAATTTAGCCGACACCAGTCGATTGTACAGAAGATCAGTCAACTGATCTCTCTGTTCCCTCTACCAGTCGACTAATCTAATATCAGTCGACTGACCAAACCTTAAACCTAGGGTTTCTCTTCCCGAGTACTGTTCACTCGCACTCAGACCCTCACGACTCATTTGATTCTTCCTTTGCAGCTTTGACTCTTGCCTTCAAGCCTTCTTCACTTTGGCTCTCGTCCCTCGGATGCATACAAGCCCGCGACTTGTCTCCACATGCCATCCTTCGCGTATGCCTCAAAGTGTGCTTCCCTCGGCTCCTTGTTGCTACCTTATCCAAGGTCCCTCGGATGCTCCATTCTTCACCGGACCCAAAGTCGTCAAGCTGAGTCATATGTGTATCCTACAAACCTGTACACTCAAATACACATATCAAATACAAGGATGAACCTAACTTAAACCGTTTGCCTAAATATCAAAACACATGATCCTAAGAACCATAGATTGCTCCAACAATATTTATAGAAATTACACTAATTACTACTAGTCTACTTTAGGTATGAATATTAACCACTAATACTA
Organism: Boesenbergia rotunda; assembly: GCA_024364735.1. Classification (NCBI taxonomy): domain Eukaryota; kingdom Viridiplantae; phylum Streptophyta; class Magnoliopsida; order Zingiberales; family Zingiberaceae; genus Boesenbergia; species Boesenbergia rotunda. The sequence goes on along the minus strand of JAGFNQ010006831.1, from coordinate 168,969 downwards.
CACCAATTACTACTAATCTTCTTTAGGTAAGAATATATATAGCTAATATATATACAACTAATACACAAATTATGATAACTTAGATATTGAAATCTCAGCTATAATTTCTGTCATAGTCTTATCAATTGACAATCCACAATCTCTGCCATTGATATCCCCCTCAAATTGATGCTCGATGATCAGAAAGCATCAATTTAGTAACTAAAAAATGATGTCGTTGTCATGCGAGAGGCTTGGTAAATATATTATGAGTTTGTTGATCAGTGGTGATGTGAGGCAGAGAAATGACATGGGTATCATATGTATCACAAATAGAGTGACAATCCACTTCTATGTGCTTGATGCACTCATGAAACACTGGGTTAGCTGTAATTTAGATAACACTAGTATTTGTTGAGGCAATCTGTGGTCTGGAGTGATCAAGTGTTTTGATGTTTGGGTAAAGGGTTTAAGTTAGGTTTCCCTTGTGTTCTCATATGTGTATGTTGAGTATGTAAGTTGTACAGGTTTACACATATGGACTTGACTGGACGGCCTCGGTACGGTGAAGGGTGGCATGGAGACAAGCTGGAGGCTTATGTGCACCCGAGGGACCTTGTAGAGCAGGGACGATGAGCTGATGGGTGCGGACTTCGAGGCATGCGTGAAGGATGACATGGAGGCAAGCTGGAGGCTTGCGTGCATCCGAGGGACGGGAGCTGAAGATGAAGAGGGCGCGAAGGCAATAGTCGAGGCTGCGGATGAGGAGTCAGTCGAGTCGTGAGGGTACGAGTGTTGTGTGATTGTACTCGGGAAAGTCCTAGGGTCTGAGTGCTGAGAGAAGTGTACTCAAGAAGGGAAACCCTAAGTGGGTGAGCTGGGCATTCGACTGTCTTGGGGCAGTCGATTGATAAAACTCACAGAAAGGGTCTGGCCCCTAGACCAGTCGACTGCCATGGGAGCAATCGACTGGTGTACAGCTGGATTCGAACGTTGGGGCTGTCAACGGTCGAATTCTGAGTGGGGCAGTCGACTGCCCTAGGAGCAGTCGACTGGTGCCGAGAGTTTCAGCCCGATTCCTATTTAAAGAGGACTTCGTGGTGGCTGAGATTTTTGACGAATCTTGTCTTGGTTAAAGGCAAGATAGTAGTATTTGTGCTCAGGCCTTCTAAAGGTGGTGTGGTGAGGTTTCTCCACCCACAAGGAGCGACGAAGGCTAGACGGTGGTTATCCAGGGATTGATCCACCGACGGATTCATGGATTAGTCACCCGTCTGGGGTGGATACCAAGTAAATCGGTTTGTTAGCATTGTTCTCTATTGACTAGTTTATTTTTATTGTATTTCCGCTGTGCAAACTAACATCGTAGGAACAAAGAACCGAAGAAGCGCTATTCACCCCCTTCTAGCGAACGCATTCGATCTATCAATTGGTATCAGAGCGAGGACCGCTCTTGATCAGACTAACCGCCGAGGGAGCACACGCTAGAGGGAAAAGAAAATGGAAGATAAGTTGGGGGACGACATCTACACTCCGCTGGCCTACGACCATGAGAATTTCGGATATTGGAAAGTGAGAATGGAGGCATGGTTCGGAATGGAGTGGGACCTTCGGATCGCGCTTGAAGAGCCCTTTGAGATTCCAAAGGATAAGCACTGGAAGAGGCTTAGACCTAGGTATTGGAATCAAGAGAAACGAGAACAAGCAAGGGCAAATGAAAAGGTAATGGGTATATTAATTGATATTGTGCCTAACAAAATTTTGAGTTGTGTAGGGGCATACCGAAATGCATGTGAATTGTGGAGTAAATTGAAAGAATATCATGAAAGTCCTACACAAGTTCAAGAGCCCAAGGAGAAAAGTCAAATGTGTCAAGAAGAAGAAGAAGAAGAAAAGAAGAAGAGGAAGTATCTACATCTTCAAGTGAGGGAGAGAGTAACAGATTATCAACCTCCTCAAGAGAAGAAGGGGAGGTATCGATTTCAAGAATTGAGGGGGAGGAGCGACCCTCAACCGTACCGGATCAAGAAGAGGCATCCACATCATCAAAGGTTGAAGAAGAAGTTCCAACCTCCACCAAAGCCAAATCAAAAGAACATATCACATGCTTTGGTTGCAACGAAAAGGGGCACTACAAGGACAAGTGCCCGAAAGGTAAAATGGAGGTAAAATCTAAACCAAGTTCAATTCTTTTTAAATCTAATATGAGGTGTAGGAATGGAGAATCCCAAGAGAAGAAGAGGAGGATTCGGTGCTTCACGTGTGGTGAGCTAGGGCACTACCACACCAAGTGCCCAAAGAAAGGTGAGCTGAATAAAATGGAGCACCTGAGGAGATGGGAGAAAGTGCAAAGAAAGAGGAGGAGCTCACATCAAGGGGGAACTTTAAGGGTAAGGGAGGTAATTCCTAACCCTAGATTAAAATGTGATTCAATTTCAAGTTCCTCATTGCATTTTAAAAATCATGTTAATCATTCATCCATGCATGCTAGAAACCATGAAAATTGCTTACTTGTGCACAATTTTAGATTTAGATATAATGATAGGACTAGGGTCAACAAGGTAGATCAAAACTCTAGGAGAAACATGCATAATGATAGACCCAAAACCTCTAGACCTAAGGATCATGGTACTAATCTCAAGAAGGGAAGGAATGTGCCTAGAAAGGAGGTTAGGTCTAGGAATGATCAAAGTGGACTTATAGACTCTAAGGTTAAAGGTCTAGAAAGGGAAAATTAAGCCTTGAGGGCAAGACTTGATAAATTGGAAAAGACCTTAGAAAGATTCAAGATTGGATCTAAAGGTCTAGATATAGTGTTGGGTAGTTTGAAACCCAACTATGATAGATCGAGATTGGGATACCAGTCTAAGACCTCCAAGGGAAATGGAAAGAAGTGTGCTGGGGAGGCATACAATCATGGTAAGGAGGGAAAGTCCAGGAATGGCAAGGGAATGCCATCCAAAGGTAAAAAGAGTGACTTAACCAAGGACAAGGTATCCAAGGTTAAGAAGGTCAATTTTGTAGGCCAAGAGTCACCGAGGGAACACCGATGTAGTCTAGTGTTTCTTGGGTCACCTAGGGAGGTGGCTAGGGCTAAGAGCTCAAGGGGGAGTTCTAGGAGCCTTTGAGATATATGGTGAATGGACCCTAGGAGAGGTGCTCCTAGAGGTCTAGATGGACCATGGGATGTGCCAAAAGAGTTGGAGACGGGCTTGAGTCTCAACTTTTGGGTTTTGGCACATGGATTATGTGTTTCATGCATGGAAATATGACATTGGGGTCATATAGCATGAAGGTTGGTTTTTGATGTATAAATGACATGTAAATCAATGTTAGGGATGCATTGTGGGTTGGCTTGGGCAGAGACATCAAGAGGAAACCAAAACTAGGACTTTAGGTCAAAGTTCTATTGAACTTTTTAGCTAGTTTTGAGTTTTATGTCAAACTTGAGAATGGTGATAGATACATTTTGAAATGTATTTTTCCCAAGTAGATATGGGTACCACAAACCTCTCCACAAAATTTGAGAATTTTTGAAAATTTGTGAAATTTTTGGTGCATTTCTGAACTTTGTCAGAAAAGGTTGAAATTCTGTGTTTCAGAGTATCAATCGATTGCCATTTGGGGCAGTCGACTGGTAAAGGTTGAAATAAGTTTCAACAGCTGGGTATGTGTCCAAATGATGCAAAACAAGTGTGTAGGGGGCTAGTACACATTGTTTATGATCATTAGGGATTAAAAGAACCAATGATTGGGATATTGTTGGGTTCTTTTTGATGTTAGGCAAAGGGGGAGAAGTGTTGGGTTTAATTTGGGAAACCAAACACACCTTTGTAAGAAATCCTAGGTTCAGGGGGAGCTAAGATAAAGGGGGAGCATGGTTGCTCCATTTTTGACGTAAGGGGTGTTGATGCAGTCTAACCCTGAGTGTTGTTTTGGTGTTGACATCGATTTTAGTTTAGGTTGATGATTATGATTATGGTTAAGTCCTGATCGGGGATTAGACATGGTATGGGAAATCCTAGCTTGGAGGGCTAGGTGTTGGAAAATCCTAACTGGAGGATTAGGTGTGGAAAATCCTAGCTTGGAGGGCTAGGTGTCGAAAAGTCCTAATTCGGAAGGGTTGGGTGAAAAGTCCTAGCTTGGAGGGCTAGGTGAAAAGTCCTAACTTGGAGGGTTAGGTGAAAAGTCCCAACTTGGAGAGTTAGGTGAAAAAGTCATGGCTTGGAGGGTCAGGTCCTAGCTTGGAGGGCTAGGTTTGGAAAAGTGCTAATTTAGAAGAGTTGGGTGAAAAGTCCTAGCTTGGAGGGCTAGGTGAAAAGTCCTAACTTGGAGGGTTAGGTGAAAATTCCCAACTTGGAGAGTTAGGTGAAAAAGTCCTAGCTTGGAGGACTAGGTTGGATGAAACCCTAGCTTGGAGGGCTGGGTTTGAGTCCCTGGATTGGTCTGGTGACCGATCAGGGATGTTGGCACGCTGCTCCTTCGTGGATCGGTCTGGTGACCGATCAGGGAGCGCACAGTGAGGTTGGGAACCTACTATGTGGCTCCTGATCGGTCTGGTGACCGATCAGGCAGCAGACCGTTGCCTCGTTGCTTGGCTCCTGATCAGTCCGGTGACCGATCAGGGAGTAGGCAGCTTCCTCACTGCCTTGCTTTTGATCGGTCTGGTGACCGATCAGGGAGCGAACAGTGAGTTGAGTTCCCCCGCTGATCAGCTCCTGAACGGTCTGGTGACCGATCCACGATTAGGATTTGATTTCTGCAGTTACTGTTCACTCAGACGTGGACCGATCAGGCATGAGCCTGATCGGACAGGGAGCTACCTGATCGGTCTGGTGACCGATCAGGCTTCACTCTGATCGGTCTGGTGACTAATCAGGCTTGTGTCGCCGCGAGAGCTGGGAGTCCCAGCAAACCGGTGGATCGATCTGGTGACCGACCCACGAGCCCTGTATCGGTCCGGTGACCGATCACTTTAATTCAAATTGCACTGTCAGACGCTCTGATCGCGTCTGGACGTATCCGATTCTCTGCGCTTAACATCTGATACACGATTTTCTGCTTGATATGCTGTGCTAACACTCTGATTAAGCTGCAGGTGACAGGGAAGGATTCAAACACTCAAGGAGAGTCAATGGAGGCCTTTCCTTGGAGCAGGTTTGTCTATTTTCCATCTCAGGTTGCAACGGACGCTGGTGCTGGCTGGAGCTACTGACTGGGGCTGGTTGAGGGAAGCTCAGGGAGTCCAGAAGAGCTCAGTGGTGGCTGGTGTTTACAGGGGAGCAGCTGGAGGCTGCAGTGAGATGGTGTCACCTGGCGCTCAAGAGGGAAACAAAAGGAGCGTGTGGAGCAGAGCAAGAAGAAGTTCTGGTTGCCTAGGTTTTGTGCTGCGACTTCTTGCTGCGTGCTTGTGCTCTTGGCTGATCATCCACTCTTGAGAAAGCTATTGTGATCTCTGAAGCAACCAGCCCTTGCTTGAGCACTTGGAGGAAGGAACAAGAGGCTTTGAGTCCAACAGCGAGAAGATACGAAAAAAGGGTTCTTGCGTGAGATCGTCGCTGGGTGCAGCTCGGAGGAAGCTTTTGTGTTCTTGTCTGTGCTAAGTAAGATCTTTCTTGTGTTTCATTGTGCTTAAAACTATATCCTTGATTGAAACGTTGTGGAGAGGTTGCTCCACCGAGAAAGAGGTTGCTTTCTATCCGGATCTTCCGGGGCTTGATCTGCCGACGATCAAGGGATCGCCCACCTTAAGGGCACGCCAAGGAGTAGGGGCAAGTTATCCCCGAACCTTGTAAACCCTCTTGTTAGCGTCTTGCAGTTGTGCTTAGCTTAGGGTTCTAGTTTTTCTGCATACTCTGTTTCTATTCTTTCCGCTGTGCTACTAAACGGTTTAAGTGCAGAATTTTGATAAGTGCTAAAGTTCAAGTGATTGGCTATATTCACCCCCCTCTCTAGCCATCCGAGTTCCAACAAGTGGTATCAGAGCTTGGGGCTCTGTTTTTGCGGATTAACAACCGAGAGCTATCATCCATGGCGTTGAGAGAAGGCTTTAGCACCACCCGACCTCCTTTCTTTGATGGCGCTGATTTTCAATATTGGAGATCAAAGATGGAGTATTATCTCAAGATGGACATCAATACTTGGTTCGCGGTGAAGGAGGGTTTTACCCCTCCGAAAGATGATGAAGGCAAAGAACTTGAATCGTGGCGGTGGACGGCTGAACAAACTCGAAAGAGTGAAGCCGACGCGAAGGCGGTAGTCACCCTACAATGCGGTATGAACAAAGACCAACTCATCAAGGTTGGTCCATTCACGAGTGCAAAAGACTTGTGGAACAAGCTCATCAAACTCCACGAGGGCACTCGAGATTCAAGGATCGCCAAGAGGGACTTGTTCCTCAATCAACTTCAAAATCTCTCCATGAAGGAGAATGAAACCGTAAGTGAGTTACATAGCCGGTTCAAGGAAGTCCTCAATGGCTTCATTCTATTGATGAAAAGGTCGAGAATCACGACCTTGTGAGGTATGTATTGAAAGCATTTCCAAGGAATGCTTTGTGGTCATCCATGGTGGATGCCTACAAAGTCTCCAAGGATTTATCAATTGTCAAGTTAGATGATTTGTTTTGTGAAATGGAATTGCATGAAATGACTAACAAAGGCCTCAAGGAGAAGGGGATTGCCTTAGTTGCAGGGGAACGATCCAATAAGAAGAAGAAGGAGAAGAAGAAGGAGAAGGAGGTCTTCTCATCCTCATCCTCATCTGAGTCCGAATCCGATTCCGAGGAAGATGGCAGCGGGTCTTCTTCCTCCGAGATGGCTAATTTTGTGAGAAGGATGATGAGAAGAGGTTGACGCTTCAAGGGTAAAGGTAACCCTAGTGAAGTTAAAATTGATAAGTCTAATGCCTCTTGCTATGAGTGTGGTAGGAAAGGGCACTTCAAGAATGAATGCCCAAAGCTAAAGAAGAAGGAGGAGAAATCCAAAAAGAAAGAAGAGAAAGCAAGGAAGAAGAAGGCCTTGAAGGCCACTTGGGATGAATCCTCCTCAAGTTCATCCGAAGAAGAAAAGGAGGAGAAGAGTACACGGCACGTGACACTCATGGCATTGGAAGATCAAGAAAGCAGTAATGAATCTTCCAACTCCTCAAACGCGGCTTCATCATCTTCGGATGATGAAGAGGTAACTTCTCCCGAACTTGAGAAATGTTATAGAGCAATTGCATGTTTAACCAATATGTTAAAGAAGTCAAAAATTAAGGTTAAAATATTGCAATTAGAAATTGAACAATTGAAAACATCTAGGGATGATAACATAGATGACTTGCATGTTGAAATGTTAGAGGATGAAATTAAATCATTGAAAATTGAGATTGAACATTTGAAATCCTCTAGGGTTGAAGATGTTGATGATTTGCATGATGAGTTGTTAGAGGAAGAAAATAAATCATTAAAGAGTGAAGTTAAGAGACTCAAGAATATTCTTGAGAAGTTCTCAACAAGCTCAAAAACCCTAGACATGATTTTGAATGCCCAAAGGCAGTCTACAATAGGGCCGGTATTGGTTATTGACCCAAAGAACCTTCATTTGTGTCATTGATGTCTAGGACTGATATGAGACAATCTAAGACACCCAAGGTTCAAAAGAAAGTTGTCAAGGCATGGGTGCCTAAGACTTGTTTAGTAGGTGCTTTAGGTCCCAAGGTTTGGGTACCTAAAACTTCTATTTTTCGAATTGTGTAGGTTATGATTGAGGGGGAGCATCTATCAACTTGGTTTGTTGATAGTGGGTACTCCAAACACATGACCGGGGATAGATCATTGTTTACTACCCTTCAAAAGAAAAGTAGAGGTAATGTTTCATTTGGTAACAATGGTAGTCTTAAGGTCATAGGAATAGGAGACATTCAAATATCCGAATGTCTTAGAATTTCAAATGTCCTTCTAGTCAAGGGGATGACATTTAATCTCCTAAGTGTCAGTCAATTGTGTGACACGGGTTACACAATTGATTTTCAACCAAGTCAATGTCTAGTTAGACAACATGACACCTTGGACACGGTACTAGTAGGAACAAGAGTAGACAATATTTATCAAGTTTCATTTAAAAGTGCTACTAATGCTTTCGTTAAGTGTCTCATGTCAAAAGAAGAAGATTCCACCCTTTGGCACCGGAGGCTAGCACATGTTAACATGAAGAACATCTGGAAGTTGGCCATCAAGGGATTAGTTCGTGGCTTACCGAGCATCAAGTATGAAAAAGACAAACTCTGTGATGCATGTCAAATGGGTAAGCAAACAAAATCTGCACATAAAGGTAAAAGCGTTGTAAGTACATCTATCGTATTAGATTTACTTCATATGGATCTATTTGATTGTAGCACTATCATATCATTGAATAGAAGTAGATATTACTTTGTTATCATTGATAATTTTACTAGATATACATGGACTTATTTTCTTAAATATAAGGACCAAACCTTAGATGTTTTCATTTCGTTTTTAGAAGAGTTGAAAATGAAAAATCATCAGCAATTAAGACAATTAGAAGTGATCATGGAGATGAATTTCAAAATCAACGATTTTTAGAATTTTGTCAAGATAGAGGTTATAGACATGAGTTCTCTACTCCTAGAACACCACAACAAAATGGTGTTGTAGAGAGGAAGAACCGTGTTCTACAAGAGGCTGCACGAAGCATGCTTAATGAGTACTCATTACCGAGTTACTTATGGGCTGAAGCTGTAAATACAGCTTGCTATGTGCAAAACCGAGTCCTCATCCATAGGTTCTTAGGAAAGACTTCCCATGAACTTTGGTTTGGGAAACCACCTACGGTTAAACACCTTAGGGTGTTTGGTTGTAAGGTGTTCATCTTAAACACCAAGGATCACCTTGGAAAGTTCACGACAAAAGCTGATGAAGGGATACTAGTCGGGTACTCCCTCGTTAGCAAAGCCTATCGAGTCTACAACAAGACATCTAGATTAGTTGAAGAGTCTTCTGATGTTGTCTTTGAAGAAATTCCAAAGGCCAATGAATAGCCAGAAGATGAAGTCCAATTCGAACTTAGGAGACTAAGTTTGAATGAGAGTCCAAATGGTGTTGATAGTGATGAGTCTGATGACGGTGAGCCTAGACAATCCATAGATCAGCCGGATCCTGAGGCTGAGCTTGTGTCTAGTGAACCCATTCAAGAAGCACCACCAACACCTAGGCAAACTAGATTAGCCTCTAGTCATCCCCATGACCAAATTGTTGGAGATATCCATCATGGGGTTAGGGCTAGATCATTCTTCCGGAATGAGGCTAATGAAGTTGTTCTAATTTTCGAAATTGAACCTAGAAAAATTGATGAAACATTAAATGATCCCGATTGGATCATTGCGATGCAAGATGAACTAGGTCAATTCGAAAGAAGTCAAGTTTGGACTTAGTCCCTAGACCTAAGAAGACCACCATCATTGGAACCAAATGGGTCTTCAAGAATAAGTTGAACCATAAGGAAAAAATCATTAGAAACAAGGCATGCTTAGTAGCCAAGGGCTATAGTCAAGTTGAAGGCCTTGATTATGATGAGACTTATGCTCCCGTGGCACGATTAGAATCCATCCGATTGATGCTAGCATTTGCAGCACATCGAGGTTTCAAGTTATATCAAATAGATGTCAAATCGACCTTTCTAAATGGTCTAATTTGAGAAGAGGTCTATGTCGAACAACCTCCGGGGTTTGAGAGTACCGAATTTCCAAACCACGTGTTCAAGCTCAAAAAGGCACTTTATGGCCTTAAACAAACACCCCGAGCTTGGTACGAGCGGTTGTCGACATTTTTAATTGAAAAAAGCTTTGTAAGAGGCCAAATAGACCCTACACTATTTCTACGTAGAGATGGTGACAATATTTTTGTAGCCCAAGTATATGTCGATGACATAATTTGTGGCTCAAATAACAAGGGCTATTTAAATGAATTCATTGGACACATGGAAAGTGAATTTGAAATGAGTCTAGTGGGAGAGTTGACTTTCTTCCTTGGACTTGAAATCAAACAAACCCGAGATGGGATCCATGTGCACCAATCGAAATACACACAAGAAATGCTCCGTAAATTCAATATGAGTGATTCAAAAGAGGTAACCACTCCCATGGCTTCAAACACAAGGTTAGATAATGATGAGAGTGGTAAACCTGTTGATTTGACTCAATATCGGAGCATGATAGGTAGTTTGCTATACCTCACAGCTAGTCGACCTGATATTCTTTTCGCTGTGGGTATGTGCGCAAGGTATCAAGTTTATGCCAAGGAATCTCATTTAATCGCTGTTAAGAGGATTTTGAGATATCTTAAAGACACAATAGGAGTCGGTCTTTGGTACCCCCGTATCGAATCATTTTATCTGATTGGCTATACCGATTCCGACTACGCTGGATGTAAGTTGGATCGGAAAAGCACAATTGGGGGTTGTCAATTTCTAGGATCATCTTTAGTTAGTTGGTCAAGTCGGAAGCAACATTGTGTTGCTCTCTCCACGACCGAGGCAGAATATATTGCTATGGGAGAGAGCGTATCACAATTGTTGTGGATGATTCACACTCTAGAGGACTATGGATTAAGTTACAAAAGTGTGCAAGTGTTGTGTGACAACATTAGCACAATTAATCTAACCAAGAATCCAGTCCATCATTCTAGGACCAAACATATTGAAGTACGTCACCACTTCATTAGGGATCATGTTGCTAGGGGAGATATTGTACTCTCACATGTAGAGTCCAAGTCAAACCTCACTGACATTTTCACTAAACCACTCCCCGAAAATGAGTTTAGCTTCTTAAGGAGGGAGTTGGGAATGTGTCGCGCTTCATAGTTTTCAAAATGCTTTCAAAATCCTTCATGATAAGTTCTAATTATTGGGATACAATTGGGTAACTTTGGGGACATCTCACACAAACTATAAGGTTTCCCAAAATATTTTTGTTTGCTAGAAATGGGGTGAGATGTTAGGATCAACTCAATTTCTCAAAATGTCAATGCATCTCTTGAGAAATTAGGTTGACGAGATAAAAATCACTTCGGTGACCAAGTATGGGGAAAACCAATGCATAACATATGTGTATTTGGCTCCATGATCATACTTGGACATTCCAATCAAGGAAACTTGATTGGAAACCTGAATTTGACACAATCTTGATTGAAGTTGTTTGAATGATTGTTGATTGAGTTTGACTCCACTTGAGTGGAGCAAAGTGATTGTTGAACCTATTGTTGGTGAAGAAAGCACCCAAGTCGAACCTGTATTTTGATAATGGCAAAAGGGTTCAAAAGTTAAGATATAATGTTTATCTAACATGTTACTCAAGTGTGCAGGAAAAGTCCTAGCGAAGGATTGCTAGGCACCTGGTGAAGGAATACCAGGATACAAAGCCCTAGCGAAGGACTGCTAGGCACCTGGCGAAGGAATGTCAGGATATAAAGACCTAGCGAAGGACTGCTAGGCACCAGGCGAAGGACAGCTTGGTACTGAATACCTGGCGAAGGGCAGCTAGGCACCTGGCGAAGGACTGCTGGGCAAAAAGACCAACCGGAGGAGTCGGTTGGCATCAGGTAAATTCTCCTGAGAGGAGTAGGTGAGGACGCGTTCCCCGTCGAGGGAACAGTAGGCGTCGGTTCGACCTAGGGCTCTATTTTGGAGACCCAAAGTCAGAACCAAGACAGCTAAGGCTGTATAAAACTAACATATTATTGCTCTATGTTATTTTGGACTAACCCTGGATGCAGGACCGAAGGAACGAGTGTCTGCAGCTCAGAGAGCCTCAAAGGAGTGAGGCAGAAGCTGAGTAGGGCGCCCGGAGTGTCCCGGGTGCCCCCAAGGTGAATACAAAAAGAAGTGGAGTAAATGTAAGCTTCGACAGCTCATGGGCGGGGCGCCCTCGTGATCCCGGGCGCCCCGGATGGTCCGGGCGCCCGAGCTCAAGCTAACGAAGCGGATAAGAGGCAAGCCAGCGAGAAGCCAACGGATAAGAGTCAACCCGGGCGCCCCCAGCGACCCGAGCGCCCCCGTTAAAGTCTGATCCCGAGTTTGAAGGGATCAGAGCTGACCGAGAGGAGCTCGGATCAGATGACACGTGGGGGGCGCCCTCAACGTTACGGGCGCCCCAAGGGGCTATAAAAAGGCCCTCGACCCCAAGGCTTCAAGACAAGAATTCTTCCAACACATTCACGCTCTTCTGCTCCAACGCTCTGTCCCGGAAACCTCCCGACTCGAGATACAAGCGCCGACAACGTCCCTCTACTTCGAAAATACGATCTACTCCGGACGTCGGTAACTAAGAGCGGCTTTCTTTTAGTTTACTGTACTAATCTTGTAATCTATTCCTATAAACTTTTTGCGCATATAGAATTGCCCGCAGTAAACGGTCAACGATCGTAGGCCTTGGAGTAGGAGCCGACCGCGACTCCGAACCAAGTAAAATCTTGGTGTTCGCGTGTGTTTTACTTTAATTATTTCCGCTGCTAATTCTCTTTTACGAATCCGAACGTTTTACGATATTCACCCCCCTCTATTGTTTCTCTCGATCCAGCACCTATAAGGACCTTTGATCCTTGTTTAGGGATCAATTATAGTCTAGGAATCACTTCCAAGATCGATATTCTTCATCAGATTCCTTCAAAAATCGTGTGAAAGTCTGAAACTGAAAGTTTCAGATCGTATCAGGGAATTTCAGGAACCCTGATCGGTCACTGGACCGATCATGCGTAGGGCTGATCGGTCCCCGGATCGATCTGGCTCCATCCTGTGGTAATCGGTCCACAAACCGATCAGAGGGGTCACAGAGACTTTACGAAACTTTGACCAAACATTCTGTGCTAGCCTGAATCAGTCCCCGGACCGATCTGGCACCCTGTGGGGATCGGTCCACAGACCGATCAGGGGGGCTTCCGGAATATCATCCAACCCTACTGTTCGCTTCCTGATCGATCAGCCGATCGATCAGGATCCTGCCTGATCGGTCACCCGACCGATCAGGATCAGGCCAGTCCGATCAGGCCAGAGCCTGATTGGTCTCGGCGCTCTTAGATCGAACGATGATCCGTTCAATCACATTAAATTTCGGTTGGTGGACCGATCCACCAACCTAATAACTTCGCAAAAACCCCTCTTCTCCTTAACCCTAGCGCCGAAAACTCCCTCTTGCGCCTCTTCAACCTGCATGAGAGCCTTCCTTGCGTCTTCTTCTTCCTCTTCTGAGTGAGATTTTGTGCGCGTGCGTGCGATTCTGAGAAGGTTTCCTGCGAGCTTCTGCAAGTTCCCTTCTCGCTCAATGTCCTGAGTTCATCTTTCGTGCCGAGACCTTTCTTCTGCGCGAGCTCTTCTTCCAACCTTCAAGGTCATCTCAGATCACCATCAATGGCACCAAAGTGAGTTTTTGGTTTAGTTTTCCTTGCAGATCAGTTAATTGATTATGTATTTGCGCTAATCATGGTCTTTCTTTTGGTGTTCTTTTGTTGTGCCATGACCTTATGTGTTGGCTGTGACCCTACCTTGCTATGTCTTACCTTTGATCAAATGTCTTACCTTATGATTATGTCTTCGTGATCAAATCTTGGGTCCTTGATTAAACTATGTTCATATATTCAATTTGATTCTGTCCAATTGATTAAACTATGTGTGTGATCAACTCTTGGTTAAATTTAGGGTACCAGTCGACTAATGCAGAGGCAGTCGACTGGTACAGTTTAATCCAAGAACTAGGATAATCGATGCATCAGTCGACTGATCCCTCATCAGTCGACTGATCTTTTTGTTTAGTTCATCAGTTGACTAGCCCTGAGACAGTCGATTGATGCAGGGAATCTTTCAAAAGAACAGCTGCGCCGGGGGTAGCCGAACCTAGGATTTCAATGCCTCCCCTTGCGATTTCTCTTCTCCCTCGACCTCCCCAACTATTCTAAGCCTTTCCAAGGTCCTAAAATCGTGTTTGTTTCCTTCCTTCATCTTAGATCCAAGTCTAGGGCATGAAAAAACACCCTCCTTAAGTCAATCTTGATCATTCACCATCATGCAACGACCGGAGAAACGGTAATGAATCATTTACTTTATTTTTTCACATTTTGTTTGTGATTCATGACTAACTCTTCATTTTGTGCATGTTTATCTTGTTTTTCCTTCTTGATTGGGTCATTGTTGGTACATGCATATAGGGGTTGCATTTAGGGCTAGGGCAAAGAGAAGGGCTGGTGAGGGATCATCCCAATAGCAGTCCCTGTTGGTGCAAGTTGTATCAATGATGTTCTCCTCTAAGTATTTTAATGTTTGACAATTTACTTAAGTCAGTGATACATTGAACAGACAAAGGGGAGTTAAGAGAGGAGTAACCAAAGTGGAAGGAAGTCCTAGTAAATCTAGGCAATAAGTCCTGGTTCAGGGAATTGGGCACTAAATCCTAGCAAAGGGCTGGGCACCGAAGACCTGCTCGGAAGGTGGGCACTAAGTCCTGATCAAGGATTGGACACTAAGTCCTGGCAAAGGGTTGGACACCGAAGACCTGCTCGGAAGGTGGGCACCGAAGTCCTGGACTTAGGGTTTGGGCACGAAGTCTTGGTCTGAGGGACTGAGCAACTTAGCTGAGCGATGACTAAGGACAGAAGTAGAGACGGGTCAGGGTTTGGGCGTCTTGAGGTCCGGAAGTATCGGAAGCTAAGCAAAAGTCCACCCGAAGGACTGGGTGACAACCGTCTCCTGAGAGGAGTAGGTGAAAGGCGCGTTCTCGGGGGTGGGAACTTGCGTCGGTTTGACCTAGGGTTTCGTGGAAATCTGAAGTCCGAACCAAGTCCTTAAGGCTAATATTGTATGTATATGTGCTTTGTGTTTGTGCATCTTGCAGGAATCATGAACCGGAGACAAAGCAGGTGGAAGGCTGGAAACCAACCAACCCAGGCGCCCCCACTGATGGGGGCGCCCAGATCAGTGAGTAAAACTCAATTTTTGGGCTAAAACATTGAAGCCAGGCGCCCAGTATGAAGGGGGCGCCCAAGCTAAAGAACAAAAGTGGCAGTTTCGTGTGGTAAGCAAAATAGGCTTCAAGCAGGGCGCCCGGGAGGTCCGGGGCGCCCAAGTTGAAAGCTGTTTTGAGGTCGAAACACAAAATAAGCCTTCACTCAGGCGCCCGGGAGGTCCCAGGCGCCCTGGTGAGAAGTTTTATCATCCGCGGCGAGGTCGGCGCGGGGATAAGGTTTGACCGAGTTTATAGGGGCGCCCCCGACGTCTAGGGCGCCCCCAGGAGCACTATATAAGGGGCTTCGACCCCTCTGCTTCAGACACAACTGTTGTGAGCTATTCTGATCATTCTGACCGACGACAACACGCTAAAGACAAGGCTCTACTACCGGGAGGCTCCAGGAGGAAGTGCGTGGCACTTCGGAGGTCCAGATTGGCCTAGTTTCAAACTCTAGTTGTTCGGTTTCCATTTAGTATTCTGTATTTACTTTGCTTTACTTTTGATTGTACTTCTACACTGTAAGACGGGTTTTCTCTGCCTTCGGATATTCCGGAAAGGAGACCAATAGTGGACTCACGCTGAGTACATAGGCCTTGGACGTACTAACCCTGGGGGGTTGGGAATCAAGTAAATAAATCCCGCTGTGTCCTTATGTTCTTTCTATTTTATTTTCCGTTGCACTAACGCTCTGAGTCCAGTTCGAACGAAAGTTTTACGAAGATTTTCGCGAGAATTTTTACTCTATCGACGGCATCGATCCTACAATTGGTATCAGAGCCAAGTTGCTCTTCACCGGACTAACCGCCGACGGAGCAACGACGCTAGGAGTTGAGGGGGAGCCCAGGGGTGAATCAGGTACATTTTTTTAATGTCCATTTTTAAGTTCCATATTATTTGTTTCACGTGTACAGAGAGAGGGCACTATAAAAATCAGTGCCCTACTCGTAAGACTCGATCTACACCATCGGCGGCAAAGGGGGCACCAGCGCCAGGAGTCCGGAAAAACAAGGATCACATACGATGCTTCAAATGCGAGAAATTTGGACACTACAAAAACAAATGTCCGGCGAAGGTACGTAAGATTTATATTTCAAAAATTTTACAAATTCTTGCAATGTCTTTCAATAATTTAGATAATTTCCCTGATAAGTTAGAATTACTGCATAGTCAAGTAGTTATTTTGAATGACAAGTTACAAAATGTGAATATGGCTAAAATATTAGAAATAAATTGTTTAATCATTAATATCAATTCAATAATTGTTAAAATTAAGTCTGAACTTAAATCTGAAATAAACTCGGATAATTCTACGGATAATGATACAGTTAATTCTGAAATTAATTCTGGAATTAATCTGAATTTTAATTCGGATAATTCCGAATTCAAATTCAAAATTTCTTCGGATAATTCCGAATTCAAATTAAAAAATCCTAAAGATAATCCCGAATTAAAATTTGAAAATCCTAAGGATAATTCTAAATTTGAAAATCCTTTAAATAATTATGAATTCAAATTTGAAAATCTGTTGTATAATTCTGAATTCGAATTCAAAAATCCTAAGAATAATCTAGAAGTTAATTCTGATAATATTATTTCTAAGGATAATAAAGATGAAATTCTCCTAGATAATTACTTAATTATAGATAATCTTGAAAATTATTACAAAACTTTAACTAGTGACCCAAATTACTCATCCTATTTTGAGGATGAGGAGGTCATGAAACTATCTAAGATAAAAGCCATAGTTAATCAAGTTCATAAAGGTTCAAATAAAACCAAATTATTAGAAAAACTTGAAAAATTAGATAAAGATGAAGAAGAAATTTTCGAAATAATGAAAATGATGAACTTAAACCCACAACTATTAATTAATCATTTCAACCTAAATCAATTAAATCTTAAATAATTCAAATTAATTCAAATAAATCAATTAAATCTTAAATAATTCAAATTAATTCAAATAAATCAATTAAATCTTAAATAAATTAAATCTTAAATAAATTAAATCTTAATTAAATTAAATGTTAATTAAATTAAATCTTAATTAAATTAAATGTTAATTAAATTAAATCTTATCTTAATTAAATTAAATTAAATTAAATCTTAATTAAATTAAATCTTAATTAAATTAAATTCAAATTAAATTAAATCATAACTTAAATTAATTCAATTAAATCTAAATTCAAATTCAAATTAATTCAAATTAAATCTTAATTAATTCAAATTAAATTTTAATTAATTCAAATTAATTCAATTAATTCTTAATTAACTTGAATCCAACTAAATCTTAAATAACTTAAACTCGATCTAAACTAAAATCTTACCCAAACCGCAACAATCAACTTAATAAAATTAAATATGTCAAAGTGGGTTGACATATTCGCGGGTTCATACGACATGTATTAAATCGAGAATTTGATACATCTTTAGAAACGTAATTAAAATGCTTTGGACTTGTTTGAATCATGCATCAATGCCATGGACATGCATCTGCTATTTTCTTTTAAATATATGTCATGTCATCCATGTTTAATTTTATGCATAATTTAGAATGGTTATAGGAAAAAGATTACTTGAAACTTGAACAACCTAGTATTGGGAGGAGGTGAGATGATAGTACATTAGGGAAGTCATCTTGGCGGAACTAGACAAAGCTACCGATCCAAGACCCAAACTAGTTAAACCAAAATCTTTCAAGAAGTAACTTGAAGATGAATTTTCTATAAAAGGCTTTGTTAAGGAAAGAGTTGATGATCCAATAAGGCTACGACCAAAGAAGGCCTAGTGCCTCGCCAAGACCTGGAAGCCAATTACTAAAAATCAAATTCACTTTACTATTGCTAGATTTGAATTTAACACAAGTTTCAATCAAATCTTAGATTTAGGATTTAATAATAAATTAAGGAAAATGATTCAAACATCTCACAATACACCCATAAGGCAACCATGCTTGCTGTATTGAGACACATAGAATGAGTGAGATGTTAAGGACTAAGAAATTGATGAGCATGTTTCAAAACTATTTTCAAAATTGTTAGAATATTTTTCTAAAAATATATTTTCAAAATAGAGCTTCAACATAATAATGTTTGTATGGAATTCATGCTTGTCTGATTGAATATATATGATAGGTTTTCAAAAAATTATATCATTTTAAAAAATTGTTTGACTCACGCAATTAGATACAAGCCTCTTAGGACAACACTAAAGTTCCTTAAGACACTTAGATAGAGTCAAACGATGTCGGGTACGGGGGGAGTGGTTTCACTTTTTTAAAAAATTCTATTATTTGTAATGACTTTTCGAAAACTACACCTCAATTTCTATCACATATGTTTTCAAAAAGGCTTATACTTTAAAAATTATTGTCTTTCCAAATTGTGGTTTCAAAATTTATCTACCTAAAAATTATCATTCATTTGATTTTGATAAACCCTAAAGACACAGAGGAATGTCCACTTAATGATCTACAAGGGCTCCAAGGATGTGTCGAATTTAGGGGGAGTCTAAATCAAAAGAGAATTCTCTAACAAGTATTTTTCAATTATGAAATAATTCATTTGGTCTAAACCAAACCCTAAAGACTCAGAGGAAGAGTACTTGTGGTCAATAAGCTTCCTACGACTTGGTCATGCTTAGGGGGAGATTAAACTAAAAGAATTATTAAATATTTTTTTTAAAAAAAATATGTTTTCGTGCACTACTTTTTCAAAATCTTATTGAAAACATAAATAGTTAGTCTTTCAAAATATACTTACATATATTTTCGAAGTATTATCATTTTTTTAAAATTCTGTTCTGAAAGAGTATTTTCTTGAGTTTGGAAAATTTTCCAGGACACTTAGGAAAATATCCTTGTAGTCAACAAGATTTCCTAGGATTGTGTCAGACTCGAAGATAGACCAAGTCAAGTAAAATATTATGTTTTCAAAATGCATAATATCCTTTCAAAAAAGTACTTATATTTTTCAAAGCCTAATACTTTTCAAAAAGGTACTTATATTTTTCAAAGCCTAATACTTTTCAAAAAGGTACTTATATTTTTCAAAGTCTAACACTTTTCAAACAGTACTTATATTTTCCAAAGTTGCAAAGTTTTTAAAAAATTGCACAATATCTTTCAAATTTACTTATGGTTTTAAAAAATGTACATTTTTCAAAATACTTGCATTTTTCAAAAGCTCATAACAATTTTTAAAGTACTTGTACTTTTCAAAGCAGTTAATATTCTTTCAAAAGTTATGCAAAATTACTGTATTTTCAAAAAATGCACTAGTTAAAAAATTTTCTATAAGTACAATTTTTTTTTGAAAAATCTTTCTAAAGCAATAGTGTTTAAGTGAAAAGTTTTCAAAATACATAAGTACTTGATTTTATGCTATGTATTTTCAAAAGAACAAAGTGTTTCCATTGTTGGTGCAAGTATTTTTTTATCTCTTTTTGATGTGTGACAAAGGGGGAGAGATGCGCCTTAAGATAGAAATATTTTTTTCTCTCTCTTACCAAAGGACCTAATTAATCAAAATGTTTTTCAAAAAAGGGGAGAGTGAAAGTTAGAAATTTTTTATTTTTCCTAGAGGATCAAAAATATATTTTCAAAACTTATATCAATTTTTTATTTTCTTTTGATCACAAAGATTGTAAGTTAGCCCTTTAAACCAATCTAACTTAAGTTATTATCAAACATCAAAAAGGGGGAGATTGTTGGTGCAAGTTGCATCAATGATGTTCTCCTCTAAGTATTTTAATGTTTGACAATTTACTTAAGTCAGTGATACATTGAACATACAAAGGGGAGTTAAGAGAGGAATAACCAAAGTGGAAGGAAGTCCTAGTAAACCTAGGCAATAAGTCCTGATTCAGGGAATTGGGCACTAAGTCCTGGCAAAGGGCTGGACACCGAAGACCTGCTCGGAAGGTGGGCATCGAAGTCCTGGACTTAGGGTTTGGGCACGAAGTCTTGGTCCGAGGGACTGAGCAACTTAGCTGAGCGATGACTGAGGACAGAAGTAGAGACGGGTCAGGGTTCGGGCGTCTCGAGGTCCGGAAATATCGGAAGCTAAGCAAAAGTCTACCCGAAGGACTGGGTGGCAACCGTCTCCTGAGAGGAGTAGGTGAAAGGCGCGTTCTCGGGGGTGGGAACTTGCGTCAGTTTGACCTAGGGTTTCGTGGAAATTCGAAGTCCGAACCAAGTCCTTAAGGCTAATATTGTATGTATATGTGCTTTGTGTTTGTGTATCTTGCAGGTATCAAGAACCGGAGACAAAGCAGGCAGAAGGCTGGAAACCAACCAACCCAGGCTCCCCCACTGATGGGGGCGCCCAGATTAGTGAGTAAAACCCAGTTTTTGGGCTAAATCATTGAAGCCAGGCGCCCAGTATGAAGGGGGCTCCCAAGCTAAAGAAGAAAAGTGGCAGTTTCGTGTGGTAAGCAGAATAGGCTTCAAGCAGGACGCCCGGGAGGTCCGGGGCGCCCAAGTTGAAAGTTGTTTTGCTGTTTCGAGGTTGAAACACAAGATAAGCCTTCACTCAGGTGCCCGGGAGGTCCCAGGTGCCCTGGTCAGAAGTTTTATCAGCCGCGGCAAGGTCGGCGCGGGGATAAGATTTGACCGAGTTTATAGGGGCGCCCCCGACGTCCAGGGCGCCCCCAGGAGCACTATATAAGGGGCTTCGACCCCTCTGCTTCAGACACAACTGCTGTGAGCTATTTTGATCATTCTGACTGATGACAACACGCTAAAGATGAGACTCTACGACTGGGAGGCTCCAGGAGGAAGTGCGCGGCACTTCGGAGGTCCAGATCGGCCGAGTTTCAAACTCTAGTTGTTCGGTTTGCATTTAGTATTCTGTACTTACTTTGCTTTACTTTTGATTGTACTTCTACACTGTAAGACGGGTTTTCTCCGCCTCCGGAAATTCCGGAAAGGAGACAAGTAGTGTACTCACGCCGAGTACATAGGCCATGGACGTACTGATCCTGGGGGGTTTGGAATCAAGTAAATAAATCCCGCTGTGTCCTTGTGCTCTTTCTATTTTATTTTCCGCTGCACTAACGCTCTGAGTCCAGTTCGAATGAAAGTTTTACGAAGATTTTCGCAAGAATTTTTACGGTCGATATTCACCCCCCCCCTCTATCGACAGCACCGATCCTACAGTCCCTAGATCCTGCGGCACCTCGGTTCCGTTCCGAGGCTTGCCGGCAAATATTTAACAATGTTGACTTCATTTTGATAAACTGTAGATATCTCAATCGAACATACTTCCAGGAGATCACTCCTCATATTATTGAGATAATCATGCATTTTGGATTAGAAAAACTAGTATACTATCAGTGTTATGTCAATTTTGACCTATGTAAGGAGTTTTATGTCAATCTTACATGTATTAATACCAATGAAGGTACATATGAGTCTATGGTACAGGGGGTTACTATTCCTTTTACACCTGCATTATTAGGATCATTTTTAGAGTGTAGGGCTTCCGTTAACCCTTTCACATGTTTCCCCACTGTCACTGAGCCATTGACCTTGCCTAATGTCACCATTGATCGAATTTATCATCATTATTTTGATAATCCTCGACCTCCTCTACAACGTATCTTCATATCTAGGTGCATGAGTCCAGTTAGCAACGACTTATATAAAATCGTCCTAGACTACATTCTGCCCATTGTCACCAAGGGAAGGTCAAAGATCCGGCTACCTCAATTGGTGATGATGTATGCATTAGAGAGGAGGTTAGACATTGACATTGGCCGCCATGTGTTCGCATCTATATAAGAAGATCTACATGTCATTCGGTCATGTTTTGACCGAATTCTTTTTTGTTGGGGCAATCTATGGTCTGGAGTGACCATGTGTTTTGATGTTTGGGCAAAGGGTTTAAGTTAGGTTCACCCTTGTGTTTTGATATGTGTATTTGAGTGTGCAGGTTTGAAGGATATACATGGACTTAGCTGGACGACTTCGGGTACGATGAAGGGTGGCATGGAGGCAAGTCGTGGGCTTGTGTGTGCATCCGAGGGACCATGGACAAAGCAGGGACGATGAGTCGAGGGAAGTGTACTTCGAGGCGAACGTGAAGGATCACATGGAGGTAAGCCGAGGGCTTGTGTGAGAATCTGAAGACAAGGGCCAAAGTCAAAGAGGGCTTGAAGACAACAGGTCGAGGCTGCTGGAGCAGGAACGATGAGCCGAGGGACGTAGACTTCGAGGCATGCATGAAGGATGACATGGAGGCAAGCCGAGGGCTTGTGTGCACATCTGAGGGACAGGAGCCGAAGACGAAGAGGGCGTGAAGACAACAGATCGAGGTTGCTGGTGATGAGTCAGCTGGGTCGTGAGGGTTCGAGTATTGAGGGAAATGTACTCGAAAAATCCTAGGATTCGAGTGCTGTGAGAAGTGTACTCGGGAAGGGAAATCTTAGATGTGGAAATGGGGCAGTAAACTGGTGTCTGGTCAGTTGCCTGGTAAATGCCACAGAAAGATCAGTCGACTGCTAATAGGGTAGTTGACTGGTGGTGGCTAGAAATTCGAACATTGGGCTCGCAACAGTCGAATTTAGGTGGGACCAATCGACTGGTAATGGACCAGTCGATTGGTAGCGGGTTTCTTAGCCTTGAGCACTATTTAAAGTGTCTCGGTTTTGGCTGAGAGTTTTTGACGAAATGAGCTTGGTTAGAGCTCATTAGTAGTCTTTGTTGCTCAGAAGTGTTGTCCAGGTTGTGGCGAAGTTTCTCCACCCACAAGGAGCTACACGAGCTAGCCGAAGGTCTTCCGGGAAGTCATCCACCGACGAATCGGGATTGTCCACCTTACGTACAGCCGTGGAGTAGGAGTGTCATCTCCGAACCACGTAAAGGTGACGTGTTAGCGTTGTTTGATTTTGTTATTATTGTTTTCGCTTGCGCACACTAACATTGTAGGAAGAATGAATCGAAAAATTGTTATTTAACCCCCCCTGTAGCAAACGGTAAGATCCTAACAAGTGGTATCAGAATTTGGTGCGCTCATCTACGGACTAACCGCCGAGAGAGCAAAAAGCTAGCGGAGATGATGATTGAAGAAAAGTTGGGTGATGACATCAACGTTCCACCTCCCTATGATCACGAGGATTTTGACTATTGGAGGTTGCGGATGAAGACATGGTTTGGGATTGCATGATGGTACTAGAAGAGCCATTCGAAACTCCAAGAGATAAGCATGGAAAAAAACTCCGGCCAAGATATTGGAATAAAGAGCAAGAAATCCAATCAAAGACAAACGAGAAAGTAATTTCAATATTACTTAGTATTTTGCCTAATAGTGTAATTAGTGGTGTAGGTGAATATCAAAATGCACATGAGTTGTGGAACAAGATGGTAGCATTCCATGAAAACCCTACCCAAGCTCAAGAAGTAGAAGAGCCTAAGGAAATGAGCTTAATGGCCCAAGAAGAGAAGAAGGGTCAATTGGATGAGGAAAGAACTCAACATCCGAAGAGAAGGAGGAAGGAGAAAAAGATTCATCCATCTCATTAAGTGAAGTGGCACAAAAAAGCGAAAGGTCATCCACTTCATCAAGGGAAGAAGAAGAGGTCTCCACTTTAAGGATTGAGGGGGAGGAGAGACCACCCTTGATACCGAAGCAAGAAGAAGCTCCCACCTCCACCAAAGTGAAGTCAAAAGACCACATAATTTACTTTGGGTGTAATCAAAAGGGACACTACAAGGACAAGTGTTTATTGGGTAAGAAAAAGGAGGTAAACCCTAAACTCAATTCAAGTAATTTGAAAATTAACATGAGTTGTAGGGATGTAGTAAAGAAGGATAAAAAGCATATAGGGTGCTTCACGTGTGGAGAGCTAGGACACTACTACACCAAATGCTCAAGGAAAGGAGAACTCAGAAAATTGGAACATTTGAGGAAATGGGAGAATATGGAGAAGAAGAGAATGTCACATCAAGGGGAGCTACAAGGGTAAGGAAGGTAATCCCTAACATTAAGTTTAAATGTAATTCAAATTTAAACTCCTTCATGGCTGTTAGAAATAATGTTAATTATTTACCCATGCATAATTTTGGATTTAAATATCATGATAGGAATAGAATTAATATTGTAGATCAAAACCCTAGGAAAATCATGTATCATGATAAATTTAAGATCTATAGACCTAAGGACCAAGGCATTAATCCCAAGAAGGGAAGGCACATGTCTAGAATGGGTAGGTCTAGGAATGTCCAAGGTGGACTTGTTGATTCTAGGTTTGAGAACTTAGAAAGGGAAAACCAAGCCTTGAGGGCAAAACATGATGGGTTAGAGAAAACCCTAGATAGATTCACTATTGGATCTAAGGGTTTAGGTATGGTGTTGGGTGATCTAAAACCTAACAATGATAGATCAGGTCTAGGATACCGATCTAAGGTCTCCGGTGTCAATGAAAATAAATATGCTAGGGTAGCATATAACTATGGCAAGGAGGGGAAGTCAAAAAATGGCAAGGGTATGCCATTTGAAAGTAAAAAGAAGGTCTTAACTAAGGATAAGAGGTCCAAGGTTAAGAAGGTTAGGGTTGTAGACCAAGAGTCACCGGAGATACTCCGATGTGGTCTAGCGGTTGTTGAGTCACCTAGGGAGGTGGCTAAGGCTAAGAGCTCAAGGGGGAGCTCTAAGAGCCAAGTTGGGACCCATGATCTATGGATCCCAGGAGGTTTTCTCTCGGAAGTCTAGAAGGGTCATGAAGTGTGTCAACGGAGTTGAAGACAGATTTGAGTCTCAATTCGTGGGTTTTTGCACATTAGAGTTGTGTATCATGCATGGAAATATGACATTGGGGTCATATAACATGAAAGTTGACTTGTGATGTGTAAATACCATATAAATCAATGTTAGGGATGCATTGTGGTTTAGTCTGGGCAGAGACATCAAGAGAAGGTCAAAACTAAGACTTTAGGTCAAGGTTCAATTGAATCATTTAGATAGTTTTGGGTTTCATGTCGATCTTGGAAATGGTGATAGATACATGGTTGGATGAATTTTTCCCAAGTAGATATGAGTATCACAAACCTCTCCACAAAATTTAAAAATTTTGGAGATTTATGAAATTTCTGGTGCATTTCTGAAATTGGGTTCAGAAAGTTAAAAATGGGGTTTTCAGGGTGCCAGTCGACTGGTAACTATCCCAGTCACCTGGTAAAGGCTGATTTTGTTGTTTCAGCAGTCAAAGGGTGTCAAAATGATGTAAAACAAGTGTGTAATCTTATGGGGGGTTAGTATACTGTGTTTATGGTCATTAGAGGTTAAAAGATCCAATAGGAGGGAAATTGTTGGAGTCTTTTTGATGTGTGACAAAGGGGGAGAAGTGTTGGGTTTAAGTGGGAAACCAAACACGCCTTTGCAAGAAATCCTAGGGGGAGCTTAGGTAAAGGGGGAGTATTGTGGCTCCGTTAGTGGCATAAGGGGGACCTTGGAGAGGTTCTTAAAAAGTATTTGTAAGTCCAATATAGGAGGAGTCTTAGAGAGGTTTTAAAAAGCCCAATTTGGTAAAAGTCCTAAACTCATTGGGGAGGTTTAGGTGTGGGGATGCCTTGTGATAGGATCCATGCATGGTTTGCATTGCATATGCATTGGTGGTGTAAGTCCAAGGTGAAGCCTTGGCAACGTAAGTCCAAATGGTTATTAGCATTGTTTTTGCTATTTGTTTTCCCTAACTTAAACGTATTGCCAAACATCAAAAAGGGGGAGATTGTTGGGGCAATCTATGGTCCGGAGTGACCATGTGTTTTGATATGTGTATTTGAGTGTGTAGGTTTGCAGGATACACATAGACTTAGCTGGACGACTTCGGGTACGGTGAAGGGTGGAATGGAGGCAAGCCGTGGGCTTGTGTGCGCATCCAAGGGACCATGGACAAAGCAGGAATGATGAGCCGAGGGAAGCGGACTTTTAGGCGTACGTGAAGGATGGCATGGAGGCAAGCCGAGGGCTTGTGTGTGCATCTGAGGGACGAGCGCCAAAGTCGAAGAGGGCTTGAAGGCAACAGGACGAGGCTGTTGGAGCAGGAACGATGAGCCAAGGGACGCGGACTTCGAGGCATGCGTGAAGGATGACATGGAGGCAAACCGAGGGCTTGTGTGCGCATCTGAGGGACGGGAGCCGAAGACGAAGAGGGCGCGAAGACAACAGATCGAGGCTACTGGTGAAAAGTGTTGGGTATGACTTGGCGGGTTTCCTAAGCGAATACTCGGTCGATCCGAGAGACCTCTCCATGTCTACGGATTAAAAATTAATTTGAATGGAGACCCATCTCCCAACGACCATCTCGTGCCGTATCGAACGATCCGAATTACAACTCAGCCAATTACCAAAATCGGCCTGTAATTTGCTTGACCGTTCGATCGCGGAAAAGGCGACGAGTGGATCGCCGGCTTTTATATTTATGGTCGAGGTCCAGTTAGTAAATTATTGGCTATGATACAAAATCAAAATAATAAACTAACTAATATAAAATAACGAGGCAAATGAATAAGGCACAAATAAGAACGAAAGGAGCCAAGGAAGAATTATACCTTCCATTACCTTACGATCTTCTACCGTATGACCCTCCCTTCTTGGACGTCGTGTGAGCGACAATCTACCAAGAACTGTGGTGACCAAGTCGATCCCTTCTCCTTGCACCAACCAATCCCTAACCAAAGGGAGGCCGCCGGCCGCTCCTAGGAAGAAGATAATCCAAACACAAACCCTACCATTCCTCTTCTCCTCCTCCACTCCTCCTCCAGCTACTTCCTCACGCATCCTGGTTGCACCCTTTGAAACAAGCTGCTCTATCATGCAATCTTATCTGCTCCTCTTGAAGCAAACTGCATGAGCAACTTGGTTAAGCAAGTTGATCCCTCATGCAATATGTTTGCTCCTCTTGAAGCAAGTTACTGTTCGTAGGTGCCTTAGAGCCAATTATGTGATGATTGACTAGGAACATTTTGTATCATATTCTATCATTAATAAAGACATATTTGGTTATTATACTTACTTTGTATTTGTGCCAAAATAACTAAGTATAATAATGTCATTGGGTAATAGATTCTTATCTACATTATATCGATTGGTTGAATCGATAGTGAGATAATATAGAGAACATTACACTAAATTATTCCTAGTCAAGCATTAATATTCAGGGACAATATTAATGCATGGAGACGACCATGTTGGTCAATTGATGACTTGAGCTCACAAGTCATGGATATGTGATATCAAGCTGACACATGAGTGTGCATTAGAGAATGTGTACTGAATTGACCCGCCATGAGAAAGTTTCATAGATTGTCATATGAGTGTCATAAACTTTCTCATGTGACTATTAGTATGAATAGTCCTTAGACCTGAAGTCACTACGGTTCCCTACATAAGGAGTTATGTACTTTGGTATCGTCAAACGTCACCCGTAATAGGGTGGACTATAAAGGCGATCACTGGATATGTAATGAATTCTACAGAGGGATGTGAGTGATGTAGATGGGATCTATCCCTCCCATATGACGGGAGTGATATCTGTGGGCCTCTTGACCGAGTATGACTACTAAAATGCATGACCATGCTCAAATGAGTCAATATAAGATATTGAACTCATTTATTTGAGTGAGTCTACTCGGGGATCAAGAAACACATAGATTGATTGAGGATGATACGGTCTATGCCTCATTGGTCAATCTAGATATCAAGGATAGAAGGACAAGGTCATACATTATCATAGTCATGGATGTTTAGTCGGATCTCGACTTTTCTTGTTACTTAGGTAGCAATGATGCATTGCTAGATGTCGCTCATTGCTTATGTGTCTAAAGCTGTTTAAACACATTGTCAAAGTCACGAGAACCTATTGGGTCACACACTAAGGACATGATGCTTCGGGAGATCTGATCGGGATACCGAGTTGGGAACTCGGGAACTCGGGTTGGGAGCTCGGTAATCGACAGACTGGGCTAGGAGCTCGGCAGTCTGATCGGGAGCTTGGCACTCGGCAGACTGGGCTGGGAGCTCGGCAGACTGGGTCGAGAGCTCGGCACTTGGCAGACTGGGTCGAGAGCTCGGCACTCGGCAGACTGGGCTGAGAGCTCGGCAAACTGGGTCGGGAGCTCGGCGACTTGCTTGACAGACTTAGTCGGGAGCTCGGGGACTTGCTCGGGAGACTTGGTCGGGAGACCTGGTCAGAAGCCCGAGAAGCTCGGTCGAAATTGCAGGGGAAGTTCATTAAAATGTTTAATGAAGGAAAGAGAAAAGTCTCTCTTCATTGGATGAAGAGATGGTGAAGACTCACATGAAAAGATGTGCTCTTTATTGGCTTTAATGAAGGGAAGTCAAAGAGACAAAAGACTCTTCATATTCTTGGAATGAAGATAAAAAGAGGGTCTAGTCATTTTGAATGTGAAGTAATTGAGTTTTCCCTTCTTCCCTTCCTCCCTTCTTCCTCCTCTCCCTCTTGGCCGAAACCCTCTTTTGGGTTCTTAGTGCTCTTGTGAACTACCTCAAGTTGCTAGCACAACTAAGGTAGTTCTCCCGAAGTTGAGAGATTGTGTCTGTGTCGATACTAATAGAGGCACGGACACTTGAACGTGTAAGAGATCCGGTGCATCTTGGACGAGCGGGATAAACAAACGACATACTTTAAAGGTATACACTTTAGATAGATCTATTAGATAGATGAATTTCATACGAGTTTTCTTTCTCATGGATCGCTCGAGGAATTTTGTTTTCGCTGTGTTTTATGTTTTTCTACCGGGAGATCCCAACAGTTACATGATCAACTTGTTTTTCTTTGGCACCCATGCGTAAGCAACTTGGAGTTGCTTCTCCTCGACAAGGAGAAGTCAGCGTCGTGGTCTTTCTCCACCGCTGAAGGAAGCACCAGATGAAGAGCCCCTCTGCCAATTTCGAACTGTAATTGCATGCATTATTAATCTGCCAATTCCGAATTATAAAATTACAATCGAATTGTAATTGCATGCATGCCAATTTCGAATTATAATTGCATGCATGATTAATCTGCCAATTCCGAATTGCAAAATTGCAATCGAATTGTAATTGCATGCATGCCAATTTCGAATTGTAAAATTGCAACCGAATTATAATTGCATGCATGATTAATCGAAATTGCAATTCCGAATTGTAATTGCAAAATCACAATTTTATGCATGCAAGGCAAGCGTCGGCGTTGAACACATCTCCAACGCTGTGCATGTCACGGCGTTGAACTCACCGAGAAGCCATGAGTTCCGTTTGCACTCACGCGAGGAGAAGGAGCCTCACCCGCCGTTCGACGCCGCAAAGAGAGGTATAGAGAGAGAGAGAGAGAGAGAGGAAGAAGAGAGAAGAGGAGAGTTAAAGATTTTTCTTGTGTTCTCTTGAATTAATCAATTGGATCGATTTATTTTTTGGTTTCAAATCACCATAGGATATAAATAGGCCTAGGTAGAGACCATAAAGAGGAGTTGGATTTTAGCTTACTAATGGATCCAAACCCGATTCATTAATGAGGATTCATTCCACTAAAGGATCCCCATTGAATTACTTTACCAACCTCCATATTTACATATGGACTCCACTTATTACGAGTCGTCCATCCCCCGTGTTTAAGATCTCGAATGCCCGTTAATTAATTTAAATTACTGACAATTCAAATTAATTAACTTCTGAGTCCTTGACTAGTACTACTCGACCTTATCATCATGCCGGATCAAATCCACCTACAGGGTTTAGCAAGATGAACCTTTCAAGCTCATCAAGGGGGCATCATCAACCTGACTCACTAGGACACGGATTCCGTCAATAATCAAAAGCACATCATATTATTAATATTATCTCCTATCTTACTGGGCCTATCGATCTAACGGAATAGATCTCGCTCATTAGTAAATCAAAGAGACAATAATTAATAATATATGTCCGTTATTATATCAGGATTAAGAGATCGTACTCCATAATAATATCTTGAGGTCCTATCCAATTATCGAGTCAGTATAAATTGGATAATCTCAGGTTTTGGTCCTGCTCAATGTACTCAAAGCACATTGGTGTAATTCTATGGTCAAGATCAACCACACCTAATTACACTACAATCATTCCGACGGTTTGTCCAATTTCGTCTCGGTTGTGAGCCAATACATATACTAGGCAAGGGACTGATAACATGATCTTCCGTGTAAGACCACACACCATGTTATCTATAATGCATAGTAAAGGACTTCATGCATGTACTAATATAAACAGACACCTAGTGTAGTTTTGATTCCCTTTTCAAAATGAAGATGTTTATATAAAGAAATCATGTCTTTCAGTATACACATTTAACAAAGAGTCAGTTGGGTCGTGAGGGTTCGAGTGCTGAGGGAAATGTACTCGGGAAATCCTAGGGTTCGATTGCTGAGAGAAGTGTACTCGGGAAGGAAAACCTTAGGTGTGGAAATGGGGCAGTCGACTGGTGTCTGGGTAGTAGGCTGGTAAATGCCACAGAAAGATCAGTCGACTGCTAATGGGGCAGTCGACTGGTGGTGGCTGGAAATTCGAACGTTGGGCTTGCAACGGTCGAATTTAGGAGGGACCAGTCGATTGGTAATGGACCAGTCGATTGGTAGTGGGTTTCTCAGCCTTGAGTACAATTTAAAGGGGCTCGGTTTTGGCTGAGAGTTTTTGACGAAATGAGCTTGGTTAGAGCTCATTAGTAGTCTTTGTTGCTCAGAAGTGTTGTCCGGGTTGTGGCGAGGTTTCTCCACCCACAAGGAGCTACACGAGCTAGCCAGAGGTCTTCCGGGGAGTCATCCACCGATGGATCGGGATCGTCCACATTACGGACAGCCATGGAGTAGGAGTGTTATCTCCGAACCACGTAGAGGTGACGTGTTAGAGTTGTTTGATTTTGTTATTATTGTTTCTGCTTGCGCACGCTAACATTGTAGGAAGAACGAATCAAAAAATTGCTATTCACCCCCTCTAGCAAACGGTAAGATCCTAACATTTTTATCTAGAGGTATTAGAACCACTAGGGGCCAGGTGCATCAACTGTCTAAGGACTACGACCAGATTGGTTCTCGGCATCTCTCCTTGGTTGGAATCGAGAGATGGAAGGGAGTGCTGGTCTGACGAGGTCATCCTGATTCTTCCAGCTCTGATGATGATGAGGAGCTTGCTCCTGCTGCTTCTCCTGTTGGGATGACAGAGGAGCAGCTCTCCTGACTAGAGACAGAGATGCATGGACCTAGGGAGGACTTTTAGAGTGTCCAGCAGCGACAGGTTGCTATTCAGGGGGAGGTTTATGGTCTCACGGAGCACTTTCAAAGGTTCCAACAGTGACAGGATGTCATGTATGAGATGATATAGCACTGGAACTTTATGTATCAGGTCCCTCCTCCTCCTCCTCCAGGCGATGATATGTAGCCTTAGCATGATTTGGTGGTGATGGTGTTGAGAGTGTATTTACCTTAGGGCATTTTTATTATCTCTCAAACACTATATTTGACATTGTAATATTTGGGGATTTCGGGGCTATGGCCCTTCTAGCACTTATATATGTTTTTCTTATGCACTTTTAACTCATGTCTTGATAATGCTTAAATGAAATGTTATTCTCTTGTTATTATGGTTGTATGAAAAATTTCAATATATTTTCTATCAAGGGTTTATGGTATAAAGGGGGAGTTTTTATCACTTGTTTTGTCTTGAGGATTTATATGAGAAAAAGGGGAGGTTTGGAAACATTTCTATGTTTTAAATGGTATAGGATAGACTTGGAAAACACATGGGTTCAAACCTAGAATAGAAGATTGATACAAAGTGGATTGTTTTCAAAGAATTAGAATTTTTGTCAACAAGTTAAGCATATTTGGTATTTTCACGAAACTATATTTTTCTAGGATAGAATACATCATAAGAAATATGCTTGCAAAATTTCAGAATTTTTCAAATTTTGTGGAATTTGTTAGGAGTTTCTGAATTTCAGCTGAAAATTCAGACTTCTATGTATCAGTCGATTGCCCTTGGGGCAATCGATTAATCTTTCTGTGGGGTTATGGTTTATAGGCACCAGTCGACTGGTAACTGACGCAGTCGACTGGTGCTGCTATTTTCTAATTTTTGGGGGGTTTTCAGAAATATGAAGGTGTTCTTATTAATACCAATGGTAAGTATTGCTTGGGGCATTCTTTTTGATGGTGTCAAAGGGGGAGAACTTGTGACTTTAAGTTAGGTTTCAACTTAACTTATAGAGTTAGTGTTTAACTTAACTTGTGGTTATGGAAAATTGAAAATTATGTGGAGGGCATAGGTTAAGGGGGAGGATGCATGTTTATGCTGCTTAACTTGCTATGTCTGTAATTTTCAATTGTTATTGTTGCTTTTGCACCTAACTTAAATATATTGCCACACATCAAAAGGAGGGAGATTGTTGGTGCAATCGACCCAAGTGTGATTGGGTAGATCATGGGTTTTGATGTGTGTATCAATATGATTAAGTTAGGGTTTCATGTTGATCTAATATGTGAATATGAGTGTGCAGGTTTGCAAGATATAGATAGACTTAGTTGGACATCTTCGGGTCCGGCGAAGGATGGTGTGTAGAGACAAGTCGTGGGCTTGTATGCATCCGAGGCACCGTGGACAAAGTAAGGATAATAGCCAAGAGAAGCGGACTTCGAGGCATACGCGAAGGGTGGCATGGGAGACGAGCCGTGAGCTTGCATGCATCGAGGGACGAGAGCCAAAGTCGAAGAGGGCTTGAAGGCAACAGATCGATGCTGTTGGAGTAGGGATGATGAGCTGAGAGAAACGGACTTCGAGGCATATGAGAAGGGTGGCATGGGAGACAAGCCGTGGGCTTGCATGCATCCGAGCGACGAGAGCCAAAGTCGAAGAGAACTTGAAGGCAACAGGTCGAGACTGCTGAAGGAAGAGTCAACTGAGTCATGAGGATTCGAGTGTTGAGAGAACTGTACACGGGAAGGAAAATCCTAGGGTTTGAGTGCTGAGAGAATTGTACTCGAGAAGGGAAACTTTAGGTGGTAGTCGACTAATGCTTGATCACTCGATTGTGGTAGAGCACAGAGAGATCAGTCGACTGGAGGAGGACCAGTCGACTGGGCAGTCGACTGGTGTCGACCAGAATGCGAATCGTCAGGCGGCAACATTCAAATTCGCGAGGACCGGTCGACTGCCCCAGGGGCAGTCGACTGGCAACGGTCAAAACAGTATCGAGCTCTATTTAAGAGAGCTCGTGTTTACTACTTCTTCTTGTCGAAACAAGCTTGGTAAAAGTCTGTTAGTAGCCTACAAGTGCTCAGTTCGTGTCCAAGGATTGTGGTGAGGTTTCTCCACCCACAAGGAGCGACAAAAGCTAGACGGAGGTGTTCCGGGGAATCATCCACTGAGGTATTGGGATTGTCCACCTTATGGATAGCCGTGGAGTAGGAGTTTCATCTCCGAACCACGTAAATCGATGTGTCTTTCTTAGTTGTTAGTTTTAGTTTTTGTTATTCCGCTTGTGCACTAACATTTATAGGAAGAAAAATCAAAAAGAAGCTATTCACCTCCCCCCTCTTGCTAAACGACAAGGTCCCAATAGTAAGTGTTGTGACCGGTGCGTCGGCTAGAGGGGGGGGGGTGAATAGACGGTCACCCACGTTTCTTCCCGGTTCTTCCTACAATGTTAGCGTGCACAAGCGGAAATACTAATAACACAAATAAACAAATGCTAACACAAACCGTTTTCGTGGTTCGGAGATAAAACTTCTACACCACGACTGTCCTTTAGGTGGACGATCCCTATCCGTCGGTGGATTAGTCCCCGAAAGATCTCCGGTTAGCTCGTGTCGCTCCTTGTGGGTGGAGAAACCTCACCACAAACTCCCGACAACACCTAAGCACTTGTAGACTAATAATAAGCATTACCTAAGCTTATTTTGTCAACCTTTGCCCAGCTAAATTGAGCTCTCTTAAATAGAGCTCACAACTGAAACAGCCGTTACCAGTCGACTTGTGCCAACACCAGTCAACTAGTCCACCTTGGATTCGAATGTTACAGCCCAACGTTCGAATTCTAGCCGACACCAGTCGACTACACATAAGATCAATCGACTGATCTTTCTGTACCTTACATTAGTCGACTGATCCAAGCATCAGTCGACTGCCTAAACCCTAAACCTAGGGTTTCCTTCCCGAGTACAATTCTCTCACACACGGACTCTCACGAATCAACTGACTCTTCTTTTGCAGCTTCGACCTGTTACCTTCAAGCCTTCTTCGACTTTGACTCTCGTCCCTCGGATGCATACGAACCCGCAGCTCGTCCTCATGTCATCCTTCGCGTATGCCTCGTAGTGTGCTTCCCTCGGCTCATCGTTCTGTAGGATCGGTGCCGTCGATAGAGGGGGGGGTGAATATCAACCATGAAAATCTCTCGCGGAAACGTTGTAGAAAACTTGGATCGTTCTAGACTTAGAACATTAGTAGCACAACGGAAAAGTAAATACAGAAAAATAAAAACAAGATAGACACGCGGGGATTTATTTACTTGGTTCCCGACCCCCAGGGTTAGTACGTCCAAGGCCTATATACTCGGCGTGAGGCCACTATTGGTCTCCTTTCAGGAATTTCGGAGGCGGAGAAAATCTGTCTTACAGTTGATAATTACAAGCAAGAATATTGAAAATTAAGTGCGGAATTAAATAAAAGCAAACCAAACAAAACAAAGTCTGAAGCTCAGCATATCTGGACCTCCGAAGTGCCACACACTTCCTCCTGGAGCCTCCAGGTCGTAGAGCCTCGTCTTTAGCGTGTTATTGTTGGTCAGAATGATCAGAATAGCTCACAGCAGTTGTGTTTGAAGCAGAGGGTTCGAAGCCCCTTATATTGGCTTCATACGGGCGCCTGATACGCTGGGGCGCCCCTATAAACTCGGTCAAACCTTATCCCCACGTCAACTTCTCCACGGTTGATAAAACCTTTGACCAGGGCGCCTGAGACCTCCCGGGTGCTTGTGTCAAAGCTAATCTCTGTTTCGACCTCGAAACAGCAAGTATAGCTTTCAACTGGGGCGCCTGATTTGTCCCGGGCGCCCGAATAGAAGCCTATTCTGCTTACCACATGAAACTGCCAAATTCTTCTTTGGCTTGGGCGCCTGGATCAAACTGGGTGCCTGACTTCATGCCTTTCAACCCAACACTGGGTTTTAGGCTTTGATCTGGGCGCCCCCATCAGTGGGGGCGCCTGGGTAGGCTGCTTTCCAGCCTTTCGCCTGCTTTGTCTCCGATTCTTGGTACCTGCAAGATACACAAATACAAAGCAAATATACATACAATGTTAGCCTTAAGGACTTGGTTCGAACTTTGGATTTTCATGAAACCCTAGGTCGAACCGACGCAAGTTCTCACCCCCGAGAACGCGCCTTTGACCTACTCCTCTCAGGAGACGGTTGCCACCCAGTCCTTCGGGTGGACCTTTGCCCAGCATCCCTTCGCCAAGTACCTAGCAACCCTTCACCAGGTCTTCAATGCCTAGCAGTCCTTCGCCAGGTGCCTAGCAGCCCTTCGCCAGGTCTTCGATGCCTAGCAATCCTTCGCCAGGTGCCTAGCAGCCCTTCGCCAGGTCTTAGGGTTTCGATGCCTAGCAGCCCTTCGCTAGGTGCCTAGCAGCCCTTCGCCAGGTCTTAGTGCCTAGGTTAACTAGGACTTTTCTTCCACTTAGGTTACTCTTCCTTTGCTCCCCTTTGTCTATTCAATGTATCACTGACTTAAGTGTATTGTCAAACATTAAAACACTTAGAGGAGAACATCATTGATGCAACTTGCACCAACAATCTCCCCCTTTTTGATGATTGACAATAACTTAAGTTAGATTGGTTTAAAGGGCTAAACTTTAACTCTTGGGATCAAATGAAAAAACTGATCCATGTTTTGAAAATCCATTTTTAATCCTCTAGGGAAAAATAGGAAAAAGAAATTCTAACTTTCACTCGCCTTTGTTGAAAAATATTTTGATTAATTGATCCTTTGGTAAGAGAGAGAAAAAAATATTTCTAACTTAAGGCGCATCTCTCCCCCTTTGTCACACATCAAAAAGAAACCAAAAATTACTTGCACCAATAAGAAACACATTTTGTTCTTTTGAAAATACTTAGTATAGAATTTTTGAAAGCATAGTAGTATTAAGTACTTAAATTTCCAGAATAAATCCATTTTGAAGAGTATTGTGCAAATTTGAAAAATATTTTGTATTTGTAAGAAAATATTTTTTTTTAAATTTAGAAAAGAGATTGCAAGAATACCAATACTTTTGAGTTTTTGAAAGTCGTGCAAGTACTTTTGAACAATATTATGCAATTTTTTGATAATCTAAGTACTTTTGAAAACAATATTATGCATTTCTGAGAAGTATAGGTACTTAGAAAAGAATTTTGAAACCGTAAGTACTTTTGAAAAGGATTAGACTTTGAATAGTATAAGTACTGTTTTGAAACATATTAGTATTTGAAAAATATATGTATTTTTGAAGACATTATTTTACTTGACTTGGTTTATCTTCCAGTCTGACACAATCATAGGAAACCTTGTTGACTACAAGAGTATTTTCCTAAGTGTCCTGGAAATTATGCCACCCAAGTAAACATTATTTCAAAAACAATTTCATGAGCCAAAAAACTCTGAAAAATAGAATAATAGTATTTTGAAAGACTTATATTTTCTGTAAGATTTTGAAGATATACTTCATGAAAACATGTTATTAAATAATTCTTTTAATTTGACCTCCCCCTAAACCTGACCCAGTCCTAGGAAGCTTGTTGACCACAAGTACTCTTCCTCTGAGTCTTTAGGATTTGGTTCAGATCAAAGAGAATTATTTAACAGTTTCAAATGATTATAAAAAATCTTTTCTGAAAATTTTCTTTTGACTCAAACTCCCCCTAAATTTGACACATCCTAGGAGTCCTTGAAGATCATGAAGTGGACTTTCCTCTGTGTCTTTAGGGTTTATCAAAGTCAAAGAATTAAGTAATATTTTGAAAAGATAATCTTTTAAAGCAAGAGCCTTTTTCGAAAACACAAGCGATAGTTATTTGAAAGCACAGTTTTCGAGAACAACATTTCAACATAATGAAAGCACTCCTCCTATACCCGATATCGTTTGACTCTATCTAAGTGCCCTAAGGAACTTTAGTGTTGTCCTAAGAGGCTTGTGTCTAATTGTGTGAGTCAAATAATTTTCAAAAGGATATAATTTTTGAAAACATATACTATATTGGCATTCAGTCAAGCATGAAATTCATAAAAACATTATTATGTTGAGGCACTATTTTGAAAATATATTTTTAGAAAGTATTCTAATAATTTTGAAAACTATTTTTCAATTTATTAGTCCTTAACATCTCAGCTATTTTAGATGTATCAGTACAACAAGCATGGTTGCCTTATGGGTGTATTGTGAGATGCTTGAATCATTTTTCTTAATTTATTATTAACTCTAAGATTTAATTGAAGTTTGTGTTAGATTCAAATCTGACAATAGTAAAATGAATTTGATTTTCAATAATAGGCTTCCAGGTCTTGGCGAGGCACTAGGCCTTCTTTGGCCGTAGACTTATTGGATCACCAACCCTTTCCTTGACAAAGCCTTTTATAGAAAATTCATCTTCAAGTTACTTCTTGAAAGATTTTAGTCTAACTAGTTTAGGTCTTGGATCGGTAGCTTCGGTTAGTTCTGCCACAATGGCTTCCCTAACGTACTATCATCTCACCTCCTCCCAATACTAGGTTGTTCAAGTTTCAATTATTCTTTTTCCTATAGCCGTTCTAATTTATGCATAAAATTAAATATGAATGACATGTCATATATTTAAAGGAAAATAACAGATGCATGTCCAATGCAATAATGCATGATTCAAACAAGTCCAAAGCATTTTAATTACGTTTCTAAAGATGTATCAAATTCGCAATTTGATACTTGTCGTGTGAACCGGCGAATATGTCAACCCATTTTGACATATTTAATTTTTATTTTAGTTCGAGTTTAAGTTATTTAAGATTTAGTTGGATTCAAGTTAATTAAGAATTAATTGAAGTTGAATTAAATAGAAATTAATTTAGGTTTGAATTAATTTAGATTTAATTGAATTAATTTGAGTTTGAATTAATTTAGATTTAATTGAATAAATTTAGGTTTGAATTTATTTAGATTTAATTGAATTAAATTGAGTTTGAATTAATTTAGATTTAATTGAATAAATTTAGGTTTGAATTTATTTAGATTTAATTGAATTAAATTGAGTTTGAATTAATTTAGATTTAATTGAATTAATTTAAGTTTGGATTAATTTTGAATTAATTTAAGTTTGGATTAATTAGATTGAATTTTAATTTAGATTTAGGTTTAATTTAATTTGAATTTAATTTAATTTGAATTTAATTTAATTATGATTTAATTGATTTAATTTGAATTTATGTTAATTAAGATTTAATTAATTTAATTTGAATTTAAGTTAATTAAGATTTAATTGATTTAATTTGAATTTAAGTTATTTTAGAGTTAAATTAAAACGGAATAGTTAATTTAAGAATTTATTAAGGTTGAATTAGTAAGAAATTAATTAATTTGAATTAATTAAGATTTAATTTGAATTTAATTTAATTAGGATTTAATTAGAATTTAATTTAATTAGGAATTAATTTGAATTAATTTGAATTTAATTTAATTTGGATTTAATTTGAATTTAATTTAATTAGGATTTAATTTAATTAGGATTTAATTTGAATTTAATTTAATTAGGATTTAATTTGAATTAAATTTAATTTGAATTTAATTTAAGAAGGATTTAATTAGAATTAATTTAAATTTAATTTAATTAGGATTTAATTTGAATTAATTTAAATTTAATTTAATTAGGATTTAATTTGAATTAATTTAAATTTAATTAGGATTTAATTTGAATTAATTTTAATTTAATTAAGATTTAATTTGAATTAATTTTAATTTAATTAGCATTTAATTTGAATTAATTTTAATTTGGATTTAATTTAATTAAGTTATGATTTGAATAATTAAGGTTGAAATGATTGATTAATAGTTGTGGGTTTAAGTTCATAATTTTCATTATTTCGAAAATTTCTGACTCTTCTTTATCTATCTTTTCATTTTTTTCTAACAATTCGGATTTGTTTGAACCCTTGTGAACTTTATTCACTATAGCCTTTATCTTAGATAGTTCCATATCCTCCTCATCCTCAAAATTACATCTTTTAGTATCCTCAATGTAGGAGGAGTAGTTTGGGCCACTAGTTAAAGTTTTGTAAAAATTTTCAAGATTATTTATAATTAAGTTATTATCTAGGAGAATTTCATCTTCAAAATTATCCTCATGATTTTTAATAAAATCATTTTTATTCTCAAAAATAATTTAAGGATTATCTCCAAAATTATCTTCACTAACTTCAGAGTTATCTTTAGAATTATTCTTAAGATGTTCAAATTTGAATTCTGAGTTATACAACGGAATTTCAAATTTGAATTCATAATTATCTAAAGAATTTTTAAATTTGAATTTAGAATTATCCTTAAGATTTTTGAATTCAAATTTATCCTTAGGATTTTCAAATTTGAATTCGGATTTATCCTTAGGATTAAATTTATCTGAATTAAAATTATCAGAATTAAGTTTATCAGAATTAAAATTATGATAATTTATTTTAGAAATAACTGAATTGATGTTCTGAATTAAATAATTAATTTCTGATATTTTAGTCATATCTGCATTTTCTAATTTGACATGGAAAGTATTAATTTTACTATGCAGTAAATCTAATTTATCAGAAAAATTAACTAACTTATCAAAAGACATTGCAGGAATTTGTAAAATTTTTGGAACATAAATCTTACGTACCTTCGTCGGACACTTATTTTTGTAGTGCCCGTACTTCTCGCATTTGAAGCATTGTACGTGATCCTTGTTTTTTCGGACTCCTGGCGCTGGTGCCCCCTTTGCCGCCGGTGGTGTAGACCGAGTCATACAAGTAGAGCACTTATTTTTATAGTGCACTCTCTCCCTGCACGTGAAGCATATAATATGGAATTTAAAATTTGACATTTAAAATTAAAATGTACGTGATTCACCCCTGGGCTCCCCCTCAACTCCTGGCGTCGTTGCTCCATCGGCAGTTAGTCCGGTGAAGAGCGACCTAGCTCTGATACCAATTGTAGGATCGGTGCCGTCAATAGAGGGGGAGGGTGAATATCGACCGTGAAAATCTCTCGCAGAAACTTCGTAGAAAACATGGATCGTTCTAGACTTAGAACATTAGTAGCACTGCGGAAAAGTTAATACAGAAAAATAAAAACAAGACAGACATACGGGGATTTATTTACTTAGTTCCCGACCCCCCAGGGTCAGTACGTCCAAGGCCTATGTACTCGGCGTGAGTCCACTATTGGTCTCCTTTCCGAAATTTCCGGAGGCGGAGAAAACCCGTCTTACAGTTGATAATTACAAGCAAAAATATTGTAAATTAAGTGCGGAATTAAATAAAAGCAAACCGAACAAAACAAAGTCAGAAGCTCGGCCAATCTGGACCTTCGAAGTGCCGCGCACTTCCTCCTGGAGCCTCCCGGTCGTAGAGCCTCGTCCTTTGCATGTTGTCATTGGTTAGAATGATCAGAATAGCTCATAGCAGTTGTGTTTGAACCAGAGGGGTTGAAGCCCCTTATATAGGCTTTATACGGGTGCCAGATACGCTGGGGGCGCCCCTATAAACTCGGTCAAACCTTATCCCCATGCCGACCTCGCCGCGGCTGATAAAACCTCTGACCAGGGCGCTTGGGACCTCCCGGGTACCTATGTCAAATCTAATCTCTGTTTCGACCTTGAAACAGCAAGTATAGCATTCAACTGGGGCGCCTGATTTGTCCCGGGCGCCCGAATAGAAGCCTATTCTACTTAGCACATGAAACTGCCAATTTCTTCTTTGGCTTGGGCACCTGGATCAAATTGGGCACCTGGCTTCATGCCTTTTAACCCAACACTGGGTTTTAGGCTTTGATCTGGGCGCCCCCATCAGTGGGGGCGCCTGGGTAGGCTGCTTTCCAGCCTTTCGCCTGCTTTGTCTCCGGTTCTTAGTACTTGCAAGATGTTGAGGCAATCTGTGGTCCGGAGTGACCATGTGTTTTGATGTTTGGGCAAAGGGTTTAAGTTAGGTTTACCCTTGTATTCTTATATGTGTACGTTGAGTGTGCAGGTTGTACAGGTTACACATATGGACTTGGCTGGACGACCTCAGTACGGTGAAGGGTGGCATGGAGATAAGCTGGAGGCTTGTGTGCACCCGAGGGACCATGCAGAGCAGGGACGATGAGCTGATGAGCGCGGACTTCAAGCCATGCGTGAAGGATGGCATGGAGGCAAGTTGGAGGCTTGCGTGCATCCGAGGGACGGGAGCCGAAGATGAAGAGGGCGCGAAGGCAATAGTCGATGCTGCGGATAAGGAGTCAGTCGAGTCGTGAGGGCACGAGTGCTGTGTGATTGTACTCGGGAAATCCTAGGGTTTGAGTGCGGAGTGAAATGTACTCAGGAAGGGTAACCTTAGGTGGGTGAGTAAACCAGTGGACTGGCCTGGGGGCAGTCGATTGATGGAACTCACAGAAGGGTTCTGGTCGGGGACCAGTCGACTGCCTTGAGGGCAGTCGACTGGTAGGTGGCTGGTGAGTTGGCTGAGAATTCGAACGTTGGGGTGCAACGGTCGAATTTCAGTGGCACCAGTCGACTGCCCTGGTCCTGGCCTGGGGGCAGTTGACTGATGGAAATCACAGAAGGGTTCTGGTCGGGGACCAGTCGACTGCCCTGAGGGCAGTCGACTGGTAGCGAGGGTTTCAGCCCGAGTCCTATTTAAAGAGGACTTCGTGGTGGCTGAAATTATTGACGAATCTTGTCTTCGTTAAAGGCAAGATAGTAGTCTTTGTGCTCATAGGTTTGCTTGGTGCTGTGGCGAGGTTTCTCCACCCAGAAGGAGCGAGAAGAGCTAGCTGGAGGTTATCCGGGGATTGACCCACCGACGGATTCTTGGATTAGTCACCCGTCCGAGGTGGATACCAAGTAAATCGATTTGTTAGCAGTGCTTTCTTTGTTGTTTGTGTTTATTATTATTGTTTCTGCTTGCGCATACTAACAACGTAGGGAGAACAAGCCGAAGAATCACTATTCACCCCCCTCTAGCGGACATAATCGATCCTACAGTTGGTATCAGAGCAAAGGACCGCTCTTGATTGGACTAACCGCCGAGGGAGCACATGCTAGAGGGAAGAAATGATGGACGATAAATTTGGGGATGACATCTACACTTCGTCGGCCTACGACCATGAAGATTTCGGGTATTGGAAGTCACGGATGGAGATGTGGTTCGGAATGGAGTGGGACCTTTGGATTGCGCTTGAAGAGCCCTTCGAGATTCCGAAGGATAAGCACGGGAAGAGGCTTAGACCTAGATATTGGAATCAAGAACAAGAAAATCAATCCAAGGCGAATAAAAAGGTAATTGACATATTGCTTAATACTTTGCCTACTAATGTTTTGAATGGTGTAGGAGCATACAAAAATGCACATGAATTGTGGATCAAAGTAGAAGAATTGTATAAAAACCCTACACGAGGTCAAGTAGTGGAAGAATCCGAGGAAGTGAAATCGATAGCCCAAGAGGAGGAAGAATTAAGTGAAAGATCATCAACCTCCTCAAGAGAAGAAGAGGAAGCATCAATCTCAAGAATTGAGGGGGAGGAGAGACCCTCAACTATATCGGATCAAGAGGAAGCATCCACCTCATCCAAGGTTGAAGAAGAGGTCAACCTAGTCTCCACCTCCACCAAAGCTAAATTAAAAGAGCACA
The DNA here is from genome assembly GCA_024364735.1 of Boesenbergia rotunda. Classification (NCBI taxonomy): domain Eukaryota; kingdom Viridiplantae; phylum Streptophyta; class Magnoliopsida; order Zingiberales; family Zingiberaceae; genus Boesenbergia; species Boesenbergia rotunda. The sequence goes on along the minus strand of JAGFNQ010006831.1, from coordinate 126,116 downwards.
TCACATGCTTTGGTTGCAACGAAAAGGGGCACTATAAGGACAAGTGCCCGAAAAGTAAAATGAAGGTAAAATCTAAACCTATTTCGATCCAATTAAATTCTAACATGAGGTGTAGAAATGGAGAATCCCAAGAGAAGAAGAGGGGGATTCGATGCTTCACATGTGGTGAGCTGGGGTACTACCACACAAGTATCCAAAGAAGAAAGAGCTCAAGAAAATGGGACACTTGAGGAGATGGGAAAAAGAAGAAAGGAGGAAGCAAAGACCACAACAAGGAGGAACTACAAGGGTAAGGGAGGTAATTCCTAACCCTAGGGTAAAATGCAATTCAATTTTAAGTTCTTTCTTGCATTTTAAAAATCATGCTAATTACCCATCCATGTATGCTTGTTTTAATGAAAAATGCTTAATGGTGTATAACTTTAGATTTAGATATAATGATAGAACTAGAAGCATGCATCATGATCAACCCAAGACCTCTAGACCTAAGGATCATGACACTAATCCCAAGAAGGGAAGGAATGTGCCTAGAAAGGAGGTTAGGCCTAGAAATGTCCAAGGTGGACACATGGACTCAATGGTTAAAAGTCAAGAAAGGGAAAATCAAGCCTTGAGGGCAAGGCTTGATAAATTAGAAAAGGCCCTAGAAAGATTCACGGTTGGATCTAAGGGTTTGGATATGGTGTTGGTGGCCTAAACCGTACCAATGATAGATCGGATCTAGGATATCGATCTAAGGTCTCCCATGCCAAGGGAAAGAGATATGCTAGGATAGCATATGATTATGGCAAGAAGGGGGAGTCTAAAAATGGCAAGGGGATGCCATTTAAAGAAAAAAGAAGGACTTAACCAAAGACGAGGTGTCTAAGGTTAAGAGTGTCAAGTATGTAGGCCAAGAGTCACCGGTGGAACACCGATGTGGCCTAGTGATGATTGAGTCATCTAGGGAGGTGGCTAAGGCTAGGAGCTCAAGGGGGAGCTCTAGGAGCCTTTGGGATATATGGTGAATGGATCTTAGGAGGGTTTCTCCTAGTGGTCTATATGGACCATGGAGTGTACCAAAGGAATTGGAGACGAACTTGAGTCTCAATTCTTGGGTTTTGGCATGGTGTTTTTGAGTTTCATGCCTGGAAATATGACATTGAGGTTATATTGCATGAAAATTAGTTTTTGGTGTGTAATTGCCATGTAAATCAATGCTAGGGATGCATTATGGATTGACATGGGCAAAGACATCAAGGGGAAACCAATACTAGGACTTTAGGTCAAGGTTTTATTGAACCTTTTAGCTAGTTTTGGGTTTTGTATCAAACTTGGGAATGGTGATAGATACATTTTGGAATGTATTTTTCTCAAGTAGGTATGGTTACCACAAATGTCTCCACAAAATTTGGGAATTTTGGAGATTTATGGAATTTTTGGCGCATTTTTGAACTTCGTCAGAAAAGGCTGAAATTCTGTGTTTCAGAGTATCAATCAACTGCCATTTGGGGCAGTCGACTGGTAAAGGCTGAATTAAGTTTTAGTAGCTAGGTATGTGTCCAAATAATGCAAAACAAGTGTATGGGGGCTAGTACACATTGTTTATGGTCATTGGGGATTAAAAGAACCGATAATTAGGATATTATTGGGTTCTTTTTGATGTTAGACAAAGGGGGAGAAGTGTTAGGTTTAAGTGGGAAACCAAACACACCATTGCGGGAAAACCTAGGTTTGGGTGGAGCTAAGATTAAGGGGGAGCATGGTTGCTCCATTCTTAGCATAAGGGGAACCTTCGAGAGGTTCTTAAAAAACCTTTGTAAGTCCTGTGTAGGGGGAGCTTGGGAGAAGGTTTAAAAAGCCCGTTGTGTTGAAATTCCTAACTTAGAGGGTTAGGTGTGAAAAGTCCTAGATTGGAGGGCTAGGTATGTAAAAATTCCTAACTTGGAGTGTTAGGTGTTGAAAAATCCTAACTTAGAGGGTTAGGTGTAGGATGCCTTGGGATAGGATCCAGTTTTGCATTGCATATGCATTGTTTTCGCTATTAACTACTATGTTGCTTTCCGTAACTTAAACGTATTACCAAACATCAAAAAGGGGAGTTGTTGAGGCAATCTGTGGTCCGGAGTGACCAAGTGTTTTGATGTTTGGGCAAAGGGTTTAAGTTAGGTTTACCCTTGTGTTCTTATATGTGTACGTTGAGTGTGCAGGTTGTACATGTTACACATATGGACTTGGCTGGACGACCTCAGTATGGTGAAGGGTGGCATGGAGACAAGCTAGAGGCTTGTGTGCACACGAGGGACCATGGAGAGCAGGGACGATGAGCTGATGGGTGCGGACTTCGAGGTATGCGTGAAGGATGGCATGGAGGCAAGCTGGAGGCTTGCGTGCATCCGAGGGACGGGAGCCGAAGATGAAGAGGGCGCGAAGGCAATAGTTGAGGCTGCGGATGAGGAGCCAATCGAGTCGTGAGGGCACGAGTGGTGTGTGATTGTACTCGGGAAATCCTAGGGTTTGAGTGCGGAGTGAAATGTACTCAGGAAGGGTAACCCTAGGTGGGTGAGTAGACCAGTCGACTGGCCTGGGGGCAGTCGACTGATGGAACTCACAGAAGGGTTCTGGCCGGGGACCACTCGACTGTCCTGAGGGCAGTCGACTGGTAGGTGGCTGGTGAGTTGGCTGAGAATTCGAACGTTGGGGTGCAACGGTCGAATTTCAGTTGGGGCAGTCGACTGGTAGCGAGGGTTTCAGCCTGAGTCCTATTTAAAGAGGACTTCGTGGTGGCTGAGATTCTTGACGAATCTTGTCTTGGTTAAAGACAAGATAGTAGTTATTGTGCTCAGAGGTTTGCTTGGTGCTGTGGCGAGGTTTCTCCACCCAGAAGGAGCGAGAAGAGCTAGCTTGGAGGTTATCCGGGGATTGATCCACCGACGGATTCTTGGATTAGTCACCCGTCCGGGGTGGATGCCAAGTAAATCGGTTTGTTTGCAATGCTTTCTTTGTTGTTTGTGTTTATTATTATTGTTTTCGCTTGCGCATACTAACAACGTAGGGAGAATAAGCCGAAGAATCGCTATTCACCCCCTTCTAGCGGACATAATCGATCCTACACAAGATACACAAACACAAAGCAAATATACATACAATGTTAGCCTTAAGGACTTGGTTCGGACTTCGGATTTTCACGAAACCCTAGATCAAACTGACGCAAGTTCTCACCCCCGAGAACGCGCCTTTCACCTACTCTCAGGAGACGGTTGCCTCCCAGTCCTTCGGGTGGACTTTTGCCCAGCATTCCTTCGCCAGGTGCCTAGCAGCCCTTCGCCAGGTCTTCAATGCCTAGCAGTCCTTCGCTAGGTGCCTAGCAGCCCTTCGCCAGGTGCCCAGCAGCCCTTCGCCAGGTCTTAGGGTTTCGATGCCTAACAGCCCTTCGCTAGGTGCCTAGCAACCCTTCGCCAGGTCTTAGGGTTTCGATGCCTAGCAGCCCTTCGCCAGGTCTTAGTGCCTAGGTTAACTAGGACTTTTCTTCCACTTAAGTTACTCCTCCTTTGCTCCCCTTTGTCTGTTCAATGTATCATTGACTTAAGTGTATTGTCAAACATTAAAACACTTAGAGGAGAACATCATTGATGCAACTTGCACCAACACGTTCCTGCTTTGTTCACGGTCCCTCAAATGCATACAAGCCCATGGCTCGTCTCCTCATGTCATCCTTCACCGGACCCGAAGATGTCCAGCTAAGTATATGTGTATCCTGCAAACTTGTATACTCAAATACACATATCAAATACAATGGTGAACCTAACTTAAACCCTTTGCCCAAACATCAAAACACATGGTCACTCCGGATCATAGATTACTTCCAACAATCTCCCCCTTTTTGATGTTTGGCAATATGTTTAAGTTAGGAAAAACAAATAGCAAATATAATGCTAAATAAACCTTTGGTCTTACGTTGCCAAGGTTTCACCTTGTACTTATACTGCCAATATATATGCAATGCAAATATGCATGAATTCTATCACAAAGCATCCCCACACCTAAACTACCCAAGAGTTGGGATTTTTACCAAAACGGTTATTTTAAGAACCTCTTCAAGGCTTCCCTTACATTGGACTTACAAAGGTTTTTTAAGAACCTCTCCAAGGTCCCCCCCCTTTGCCAATAATTGAGCAACAATGCTCCTCCTTTAACTAAGCTCCCCCTTGACCTAGGATTTCTTACAATGGCGTGTTTGGTTTGCCACTTAAACCTAACACTTCTCCCCCTTTGCCACACATCAAAAGGGCTCCAACAATGCTCTCCCTTTTTGGATCCTTTAACTTCTAATGATCATAAACAAAGTGTATTAACCCCTCCATAAGATTATACACTTATTTTACATCATTACGACAATTTTCGATTGCTGAAAAATAGTTTTAGCCTGTATCAGTCGACTGCGACATTTATCAGTCAACTAATCCCCTAGAAAAATCATACAGTAGCTAGTCTGTCTTCGACAACACTGTTACTAGTCGACTGCCCCCTGAACCAGTTGACTGATACCCTGATTTCAACCTTTTCAACATTCTGAACCAATTTTAGAAATGCATAACTAATTCCACAATTCTCTAAAAGTTCTCAAATTTTATGGAGAGAATTGTGGTACCCATTTCTACCTGGGAAAAATACATTCAAAAATGTATCTATCACCAATCCCAAGATTGACACAAAATTCAAAACTATTTAAATGGTTCAATTGAACCTTGATCTAAAGTCCTAGTTTTGGCCTCCTTATGATGTATCTGCCCATACCAAACCACAATGCATCCCTAGCATTGGTTTATATGACCTCTACACATCAAAAATCAACTCCATGCAATATGACCCCAATGTCATATTTCTATGCATGAGTCATACTCCCAATGTGCCAAAACCCAATGATTGAGACTCAAGTTCGTCTCCACATCCTTTGGCACACTCCATTGTTCAACTAGACTTTCGGGAGAAATTCTCCCGAGATCCATTGACTATGGGTCCCAACTTGGCTCCTAGAGCTCCCCCTTGAGCTCTTAGCCTTAACCACCTCCCTAGGTGACTTATTTATAAACACAAGGTCACACCAGTGTACCTCCGGTGACTTTTGGCCTACAAACCTAACCTTTTTGACCTTAGACATTTTGTCCTTGGTTAAGTTCTTCTTGTTCCGTTTAAATGGCTTTTCCCCTTGCTATAGTCATATGACACCCTTGCATATGATTTCTCCATAACATTGGAGCACTTAGATCTGTATTCGAGACCCGATCTATCATTGTTGGATTTTTGACTATCCAACACCATACCTAAACTCTTAGATCCAATAGTGAATCTATCTAGGGTTTTCTCTAATTTATCAAACTTTGCTCTCAAAACTTGATTTTCCCTCTCTAGGATTTTAAACCTAGAATTGGCATGTCCACCTTGGACATTCCTAGACCTACCCATTTGTCTAGGCATATGTCTCCCTTTCTTGGGATTAATGTCTTGATCTTTAGGTCTAATGGTTTTAGATTTTTCATGATGCATGACTTTCCTAGGGTTCTGATCTACATTATTAACTCTACCCCTATCATGATATTTAAATCCAAAATTATGCATGGGTAAATAATTAACATTATTTCTAACATGCATGGAGGAATTTGAATTACATCTAATGTTAGGGATTACCTCCCTTACCCTTGTAGCTCCACCTTGATGTGAGCTTTTCTTCTTCTTCTTCTTCTTCTTCTTCTTCTTCCACTTCCTCAAATGCTCCAACTTCTTGAATTCTCCTTTCCTTGAGTATTTGGTGTGATAATATCCTAGCTCACTACATGCGAAGCACCTTATATGCCTCTTCTCCTTCTTTTCCCTACAACCCATGTTAGATTTTAAAGAATTTGACTTGAGTTTAGGGTTTACCTTCTTTTTACCTAATGGACACTTGTCCTTGTAGTGTCCCTTCTCATTGCACCCAAAGTAAATAATGTGATCTTTTGACTTTGCTTTGGTGGAGGTGGAAGCTTCTTCTTTCTCCAGTATTGAGGATGATCTCTCCTCCCCCTCAATTCTTGAAGTGGAGACTTCTTCTTCCCCCTTTGATGAAGTGGATGGTTTTTCAATTTCTTATGCTACTTCACTTGAGGAGATGGATGAATCTTTTTCTTCTTTCTCCTCCTCTTCGGATGTTGAGCTTCTTTCCTCATTCGATTGGTCATTCTCCTCTTCTTGGACTGTTAGGATGTATACTAAAAACCTTGCTTTTAGTTAAGAACATCTACATTTTAAAAGAGAATCACATAATCACAAGATGCATATTTATATTAGTATATGCATAAAATATCTCATACTTTGCATTGTAGATAGCATGGTGTGTGGTGACGCACAGAAGATCATGTTATCAAGTTCCTTGCAGAAGTATAAGAAAGAGGCTCACAACCGAGATAGAGTTGGACAAACCATCGGGATGGTTGTAGTGTAATTATGTGTGGTTTGTCTTAACCATAGAATTACACTAGTGCACTTTGTGTGCATTGAGTAGGACCAAAACAAAGGTCATCCAATTTTTTACTGACTTCATAACTTGGATTAGACCTCGGATATATTATGCAGTACAATCTCTGAATCCCGAAATAATAACGAACACATGTATTTAATTATTATTACTTTGATTTACCAATGAGCGAGATTATTCTATTAGATCGATAGGCCGGTAAGTTGGGAAATAATATTATCTACATGGTGTGCCATTGATTATTGATGGAATCCGTGTCCTGGTGAGTCGGGATGATGATGCCCCCTTGATGAGCTCATAAGGATCGTCATGTTAAATCTTGCAAGTGGACTATGGTCCAACATGATGAAAAGGTTGAGTGGTATTAATCTAGGATCAAAAGGATGATTAATTAAAATTGTCAGTAATTTAATTTAATTGTCGGACATTCGATATCTTAAACACGGGGAGATGGATGACTCTTAATAGGTGGAGTCCATATGAAAATATGGGGTTGGTGAGGAAGTTCAATGGGGATCTTTAGTGGAATGGATCCTCATTAATGGATCGAATTTGGATCCATTAGCGGACCAAGACCCAACTCCTCCTCATGGTCCCTACCATAGCCCTATATATACCCCATAGGAGTTATGAAACCAAGGGAATTAATTAAGAATTAATCTAATTAATCATAATTACCAAAACCCTAAACCTTCTTTCCCTCTCCCCTCTCTCCTAGGTCACCGACATAAGGGAGAAGAAGGTGCTTTCTCTTCTTCTCTCCCTCATCTCCTTCACAGATATTTGGGCGACGTTCACAGGAAAAGGAGAGGCTCTGCTATTCCTTCGGTGATCGGCGGCAGCTTGAAGGTGGAGGAGAGGTGGTCAGTGGCAAGGATTGGGTGGCGTCGGTAGCAAGGTTGAAGGGACTTTAGGGAGGGGAAGGATTATTCTCTTCTCCTCCTTTTCTTCTTCCTTGCTTGAGCACACACAGGAGAAGGGAAAAGGACTGGTCGGCGGTGAGGAATTCCCTTCCTCTTGCACCGGCGGCGGCGGGTGTAGAGAAATTGTCGGCAGCGGCAATTTTGGATTGGAGGAGGAAGAAGGAGCTCTTTCTCTACTCTCCTTCCGATTCTCCATCTTCATATCCTTCCACTTGGTGCTGCCATGTGGTGGCGGTCCTTGGGAGCTTGAGGTGGCCGGCGACGCAAGGAGGAGAGGTGGAAAGGTGGCCGGCGCAAGGAAACCCTAAGATCTAGGGTTTTTGTGTTGGTGCAAAGAAGAGGATTGAAGAAGGTGATTAATTTGAAGCCTTGGTGACTCCGCGTCTTGGTAGATCGTCGCCCACATGACGTCCAAGAGAGGAGGGTCATACGGCAGATGACTGTGAGGTAAAAGATGAGGTATACCTCTCTTTAGCTCCTTGTTCGTTTCTATTGTTTGCTTTGATTATTCTTATCATCGCATGTGTTTTTTTTAATTATCATGGTTTAATTATTTGTTAATTAATATTGATAATTAATTGTGTCATGGTCCCTGATAATAAACACAAAAATCGGCGATCCATTCGTCGTCTTTCCGCGGTCGATTGATTCGGAAAGTTACAAGGCCTTACCTTTAGTTTTGGCAAAGTTGTGACTTGAATCAATTGATACGATGACAAGACGGTCGTTTGGGAGACGGGTCTGTATTCGGATTAAATTTTTTATCCGTAGACATAGAGAGGTCTCTCATGTTTGACCCCGTGGTTGCTTAGGAAACCCGCCGAGCTATTCCATCACTTAGACCATTAAGCTCATTTTCTTGGGCTCTTCCACTATTTGAACTTGTGTAGGATTTTCATGAAGCGCTAACATCTTGCTCCATAATTCGTGTGCATTTTTATATTCACCTACACCACTAATTATATCATTAGGCAAAATATTAAGTAATATTGAAATTACCTTTTTATTTTCCTTTGATTGGGTTTGTTGCTCCTTGGTTCAATATCTTGGTCGGAGCTTCTTTCCATGCTTATCCTTCGGGGCTTCAAATGGATCTTTTAGTGCGATCATTAGATCCCAATCCATGTTGAACCATACCTCTATTTGCATTCTCTAATAATCAAAACTTTCGCGGTCATAGGGAAGTGGAACATAGATATTGTTCCCTAATTTTTCGACCACCATTTCCTCTAGCTCATTGCTCTCCCGACGGTTAGTCCATAGACGAGCGACCCCGACTCTGATACCACTTGTTGTGACCGGTGCGCCGGCTAGAGGGGGTGTGAATAGACGATCACCCACGTTTCTTCCTGGTTCTTCCTACAATGTTAGCGTGCGCAAGCGGAAATACTAATAACATAAATAAGCAAACGCTAACACAAACCGTTTACGTGGTTCGGAGATAAAGCTCCTACTCCACGGCTGTCTGTAAGGTCGACAATCCCTATCCGTCGGTGGATTAGTCCCCGGAAGACCTCCGGTTAGCTCGTGCCACTCCTTGTGGTGGAGAAACCTCACCACAAACTCCCGATAACACCTGAGCACTTGTAGACTACTAATAAGCTTTACCTAAGCTTATTTCGTCAACCTTTGCTCAGCCAAACCGAGCTCTCTTAAATAGAGCTCACAGCTGAAACAACCATTACCATTCGACTGGTGCCAACACCAGTCGACTGGTCCACCTTGGATTCGAATGTTACAACCCAACGTTCGAATTCCAGCCGACACTAGTCGACTGCACATAAGATCAGTCGACTGATCTTTCTGTGCCTTATATCAGTCGACTGATCCAAGCATCAGTTGACTGCCTAAACCCTAAACCTAAGGTTTCCCTTTCCGAGTACAATTCTCTCATACTCGGACCCTCACGACTCAGCTGACTCTTCCTTTGCAGCTTCGACCTGTTGCCTTCAAGCCTTCTTCGACATTTGCTCTCGTCCCTCGGATGCTTACGAACCCGCGGTTCGTCCTCATGCCGTCCTTCGCGTATGCTTCGAAGTGCGCTTCCCTCTGCTCATCTTTTCCACTTTGTTCACAGTCCATCGGATGCATACAAGCCCATGGCTCGTCTCCTCATACTATCCTTCATTGGACCCGAAGCCGTTCAGCTATGTCTATGTGTATCCTGCAAACCTGCATACTCAAATACACATATTAAATACAAGGGTGAACCTAACTTAAATCTTTTGCCCAAACATCAAAACACATGGTCACTCCGGATCATAGATTGCTTCCAACAGTAAGAAAACTTGGAAATCATACGACATATATTCACCACAATTATCAGACCGTAAAACCTTAATAGAGGTGGAAAATTGAGTCTCAAAATAAGCCACATAAAATTTGAAAATAGTTAACACTTCAACTTTGGTACGCAAAAACTATATTCATGTGAAACAACTATAGTCATCAATGAATGCCACAAAATATTTGTACTGCGCATGTGAAATGATAGGAGTAACACCCCAAACATCACTATCGATATATGAGACTTACTGTTACAATGTCATGTCATTCGGGTTACGCAATACATGAGCAACCTATTAGCGGATGATGAATAAGGTGTTTCGACCCCAGATTGGATGAAATATTGAAGTGTATGCGGATGACATCTTGGTCAAGACGGAGAAGGGGAAGGACATGATTACCAATTTGGAGGAGACATTCGCTACCTTGAGGGCCAATGGACTGAAACTAAACCCTACTAAATGATTGTTTAGGCTGAAAAGTGGGTGGTTCCTCAGGTACATGGTAACGGAGAGAAGAATTGTGGCTAATTCTGAGAAAGTGCAAGCTATCCTCAACATGTCATCTCCTCATAATTTCAAAGATGTGCAACGACTTAATGGAAGGATTACAATCCTATCCCAGTTCATATCTAGATTTGCTGACAGAACTTTGCCTTTCTTCAAAATTTTAAGGAAAGCAGTCAAATTTGAATGGGATGACCAACGAGAGAAAACTTTTATAGAACTAAAAGTGTACCTATCTAGACTCCCCATACTATACAAACCGCTGGGAGGGGAGACACTTTTCGTCTACTTATCTACAGCTGAATAGGCTATAGGTTCTGTGCTTATTCGCGAAGAAACCAACACTAAGTATCCTCTCGATTTCTTTGGGCACCTCCTTAAAAAAGTAGAAACTCAATATACTACTCTGGAGAAACTAGCATACGCCTTAGCATTGGCAGCACGAAGGCTGAGACCATACTTCTTGGAGTATCCCATCGTGGTGTTCACTAACAACCCACTCGGGTGCGTCCTCATAAATCCAGAGGCCTCAGGATAATTAATCAACTGGATGACAGAGTTGAGAGAGTACGGAATTGAATATCATCCCCGAGCAGCTATCAAGGCTCAAGCCTTAGCTGACATTATGCTCGAGGTCGTCCCAGGACTTGAAAGTGGAGAAGTATGAAAGATTTATATGGATGACTCATCCAATCACAAGCACAGCGGGGTAGGGGTTCTAATAATTTCTCCTAGGGGAGATGCACTATAGTTATCCATCTGACTTAACTTCCGAGCCACCAATAATGAAGCCGAGTATGAGGTAATACTAGCTAGGCTTTAAGCAGCCAAGCAGGGGCTATTCGAGTTATGTTACATTCGGACTCTCAGCCCGTGGCTCAACAATTAAAAGGAGAGTTTAAAGTTCTGATGAGGGCCTGCAGAGGTATGTGATTCTATATGAGCAACTGAGATCTTCTTTCACTGAAGCCAATCTGTAGAAGATAGCTCGATTGGATAATGTCAAGGCAGGCAAGCTAGCCAAATTTGCGAGCTCCTTTGCACTATGGACGCTGGAAGGGCCTAGTGCTTCAGAAGAAGTCGTGGCCTAGATCGAAGGAGAAGCTATGGATACTGTATCACCTGATTGGAGAGAACCTTATATGGAATTCTTACGCAATGGAACAGTGTTGGCGCGTGATAAGGAAGTTCGACTTTTCCGTCGCAAGGCTTCCAAATTCATGCTGGTTAAAGAGCATCTGTATAAAAGAACATTTGCCCGACCAATGCTCAAATGTGTTGGTCTAGGAGATACTGAGTACATTATGCGGGAGGTTCATGAAGGCATATGTGGAAGTCATATCGAGGGAAGGTCCATGGCCAGAAAGATTATTCTCGCGGATACTTTTGGCCCACATTACAAGTGGACGCTACCAAATTTGTTGCCGAGTGCGAAGGCTGTCAAAAGCATCTACATATTACTCACCGCCCAACTAAACTAATACGAGCCTCTACTGTCTCATGCCCTTTGATCAGTGGGGAATGGACATTGTCAACCCTTCCCCGATCGGACTTCAACAGAAAAAGTTCCTATTAGTATTAGTCGACTACTTCTCTAAATGGGTCGAGGTTGAGCCGCTCGCCCGTATCATTGAAGCTGCCGTGATGAAGATTATGTGGAAAGACATAGTTTGCAGGTATGACATTCCTCATAAATTGGTATCGGATAATGGCAGACAGTTTGCAGGGCCCAAGCTCAGATAATGGTGTGAAGGGCTAGGTATTCGCCAGGCCTTCACTTCAGTTGCTTATCCTCAAGATAATGTCCAGGCGGAAGTCGTCAACCGAGAAATCATTAGGGGACTCAAGATAATGTTGGACCATGTCGGAGGTAGTTGGGTCGAAGAACTCCCGAGTGTCTTGTGGTCATACCGTACTATTCCCAAGGAAGGGACCGGACAAAGTCCCTTCAATTTGGTCTATGGTGCGGAAGCGGTAATTCCTGTGGAAATAGGCGATAAGTCAATCTAACGACAACATTACGACAAGGAAAATAATGATCAAGAATGACTAATCGACCTAGACATGCTGACGGAGGTGCAAGACAAAGTAGCTGCCTGACTAACTGTGTACCGCCAACGTATGCAACAAGTGTACAATCGCCGAGTGATCACTCATACTTTTCAGGTCGAGGATAAGGTCTGGAAAAGAACCAAACCACTCGGCGATGCTGGAAAGCTCAAGCCTCAATGGAGTTGACCTTACATCATCGTCAAAAAGCTTACAGGAGGTTGCTATTATTTACAAGATGCTGAAGGCAAAAGGTTAGAGAGACCATGGAATGCAAGTCACCTCTATCTATATTGCATCCAGTGAGCTAGGTGAGTAGCACATATATTTGTAAGCCTATATGTATTTCCTTGAAGCTAGAGTAATTAAAGAAACAGAAGAGATATCTCACCAAGACTAAATGGAAGAGTTCAAGATCCTACTATCTTGTGGTACCGAGGATGCCCAAGATGTGTAGACTTGGCCGAGGCACCAAGGATGCCCAACCGGGAGCAGCCCAAGCTCCTACCATCTTGTGGTGTCAAGGATGACCAAGATGTGTAGACCTGGCCGAGACATCGAGGATTCCTGACCGGGAGCAACCCAAGCTCCTACCATCTTGTGGTACCGTGGATGCCCAAGATGTGTAGACCTGGCCGAGGAGCCTAGGATGCCAGGTTGGTAGCAGCCCAAGATCCTACCATCATGTGGTGCCGAGGATGCCCAAGATGTGTAGATCTGGCTGAGGCACCAAGGATGCCCGGCCAAGAGCAACCCAAGCTCCTACCATCTTATGGTGTCGAGGATGCCCAAGATGTGTAGACCTGGCCAAGGCACCGAGGATACCCGCCCGGGAGCAGCTCAAGCTCCTACCATCTTGTGGTGTCGAGGATGCCTAAGATGTGTAGACCTAGCCGAAGCGGCGAGGATGCCCAGCCGGGAGCGGCCCAAGGTCCTACCATCTTGTGGTGCCGAGGATGCCCAAGATGTGTAGACCTGACCGTGGTGCTAAGGATGTCTAGCCGGGAGCAACCGGAGTTCCTATCAACTTGTGGTGCCGAGGATGCTCAAGTTATGTAGACCTATCCGTGGTGCTGAGGATGCCCGACCAGAAGAGGTCAAAGTTTTTGTTGTGAGATAATAATCCAGACAATATCTGCACATTTTTTTGGATAGTTTTTATGACTTAGTCTTTGGTGTTAGCCTTTCCAATTTTTATGGGTCTTTGGTGTTAGTCTTTCCTATTTTTATGGCTAAATTCCTATCACTTATGGTGTATATATACAACGTAAAAGTGTGTAGAAGTCATCTCATTTTTTTGTAAGAACTTTTTTGTAGTTATTTTCTCCTTGTCTTTCTCTCATCTTAGTGTGTGTGTGTTGTCGGGAGTGCTACTCATTATTCTAAGCCAGCCAACATTTGGTATCACAACCTAGTATCCACAATTCCATAAAATGTCGGGTGTTCGACAACATGCTGCGTAGGAAAATGACGGAGTGTCGTTTTCCTATCCGATGCTAAGCCCCTGTTGGGTATGGCTTGGCGGGTTTCCTAAGCGAATACTTGGTCGATCTGAGAGACCTCTCCATGTCTACGGATTAAAATTAATACGAATGGAGACCCGTCTCCCTACGACAATCTCGTGCCGTATTGAACGATCCAAATTACAACTCGGTCAATTACCAAAATCGGCTTAGTAATTTGCTTGACCGTTCGACCATGGAAAAGGCGACGAGTGGATCGCTGGCTTTTGTGTTTATGGTCGGGGTCCAGTTAGTAAATTATTCATCATGATACATAATCAAAATAATAGACTAACTAACATGAAATGACGAGGTTAGCAAACATGGCACACAATAGACATAAGGATAATCAATGGAGCTTGGAAAGACTTATACCTATCCGATCACCTCGCGGTCTTCTACCTTATGTCCCTCCCTTCGCGGACGTCGTGTGGGCGATGATCTACCACGAATCGAAATCACCGAGGCGACCAACCAATCCTTCCTTCTTCCCTCTAGCCGAAAACCCTAACTCCAATCCTTGTCGGGAAGGAAGTGAAGAAGAGGATGAAAGGAAGAAGAGCTTCCTTTCACACCCAACACAAGCCTAGAATGTTGGATCGAGAGAACCGATAGAGGGGGGGTGAATATCGGAAAGCGTTCGGATTTGAGATAGAGAAATTGCACAGCGGAAGATTAAAAACAAACACGCAAACACAGTGATTTTTTACTTGGTTCGGAGCCTAGGTCGACTCCTACTCCAAGGCCAACGGTCGTTGACCGTTTTCTGCGGGCAATTCTATAAGTTCGCAAAATGGTTTACAAATCAATATTACAATTGCAGTATCGTAAACACAAAATTAAAAGATCGCTCTTTTGTTACCGACGTCCGAGGTAGATTGACTTTTCGGAGCGGAGGGACGTCGTCGGCTCGAGTTGGGAGGTTTCCGGAGCAAGACGCGGGAGCAGAAGAGCGTCGAAGCATTGAATGAATTGTTGCTCTGAGCCTTGGGGTCGAGGGCCCTTTATATAGCCCTGCAGGCGCCCGGAACGTCGGGGGCGCCCCCCCACGTGTCAGTTGATCCGGCATATACTCGGTCAGCTTCTGATCTCTTCAAATTCGGGATCAGCTTTGACCGGGGCGCCTGGAGCGCTGGGGGCACCCGGGTTGACCGGGTCTCCTTCTGATCTGCTGGCTTCGAGGGGAGCTGCTTCGGTTAGTTGGCGCTGGGGGCACCCGAAGCATGCGGGGCGCCCGCGCGATGGGGGCGCCCGGAACATCGGGGGCGCCCCGACAGTCAACTGTCGAAGCGGTTTTTGCTCCTGCTGGTTGGTCTTCACCTTGGGGGCGCCCGGAACATCCGGGGCGCCCTGCTCAGCTTCTACCTCACTCCTTTGAGGCTCTTTAAGCTGCAGTCACTTAGTCCTTCGGTCCTGCATCCAGGGTTAGTCCAAAAAGCAGTAACATATTAATTTTTATACAGCCTTAGCTGTCTTGGTTCTGACTTTGGGCCTCCAAAATGGAGCCCTAGGTCGAACCGATGCCTACTGTTCCCTCGACGGGGAACGCATCCTCACCTACTCCTTTCGAGAGAATGTACCTGATGCCAACCACTCCTCTGGTTGGACTTTTGCCTGACGGTCCTTTGTCAGGTCTTGGATACCGAGCTGTCCTTCGCCCGGTGCCTAGCATTCCTTCGCTAGGGCTTCAGTCCCAAGCTGTCCTTCGCCTGGCGCCTAGCAGTCCTTCACTAGGGCTTTTTACCCTGGCATTCCTTCGCCAGTGCCTAGCAGTCCTTCGCTAGGGCTTTTTACCCTGGCATTCCTTCGCCAGTGCCTAGCAGTCCTTCGCTAGGGCTTTTAACCCTGCACACTAGAGTGACATGTTAGATAACAAGTAAGACTTATCTTTTGAACCCTGTTGCCATTATCAAAACACAGGTTTGACTTGGATGCTTTCTGCACCAACAATCTCTCCCTTTTTGATTTATGGCAACCCTAGTTCAAAAGGTTAAGTTTAATCAAAGCATGTAAAAACATTTAAGTTTGTTCCCTCCCCCTGGAAGGACTCTCCCCCTGGATTTTTCAAAATTTCGTGGGGTTCTAAGTTTAAGAAAAAAACTTAGAGTTATTTTCAACAGAAGACTTTTGTATTTTCAAAATTGATTTTTGCACTTTTGAAAACTTAAGTTTAGGTACTTGGAAATCTTTTGACAACTTAATTTTTAAAAGTACCTAGAAGAGTTTTTGGAAGCATGAGTTTAGAGTACTTAAAAATTTTGAAGCCTTAAGTTTTAAAGTACTCAAAAATCTTTGAAAGCTTTAACTTAAGTACTTAGTAAGATTTTAACAAGACTTAAGTACTTAGTAAGATTTGAAAAACTTTAGTAACTTTTTGAGAAGCTTAAGTACTTAAAAAATTTTGAAAAGCTTAAGTACTTAGAAAATCTTAAGTACTTACAGAATTTTTGAAAAGTTTAAGTACTTAGAAAATTTTGAAGCTATCCTTCGCCTGACGCCTAGCAGTCCTTCGCTATGGCTTTTTACCCTGGCATTCCTTCGCCAGTGCCTAGCAGTCCTTCGCTAGGGTTTTTTATCCTGCACACTAGAGTGACATGTTAGATAACAAGTAAGACTTATCTTTTGAACCCTGTTGCCATTATCAAAATACAGGTTTGACTTGGATGCTTTCTGCACCAACAATCTCCCCCTTTTTGATTTATGGCAACCCTAGTTCAAAAAGTTAAGTTTAATCAAAGCATGTAAAAACATTTAAGTTTGTTCCCTCCCCCTGGAAGGACTCTCCCCCTAGATTTTTCAAAATTTCATGGGGTTCTAAGTTTAAGAAAAAAACTTAGAGTTATTTTCAACAGAAGGCTTTTGTATTTTCAAAAATGATTTTTGCACTTTTGAAAACTTAAGTTTAGGTACTTGGAAATCTTTTGACAACTTAATTTTTAAAAGTACCTAGAAGAGTTTTTGGAAGCATGTGTTTAGAGTACTTAAAAATTTTGAAGCCTTAAGTTTTAAAGTACTCAAAAATCTTTGAAAGCTTTAACTTAAGTACTTAGTAAGATTTTAACAAAACTTAAGTACTTAGTAAGATTTGAAAAACTTTAGTAACTTTTTGAGAAGCTTAAGTACTTAGAAAATTTTGAAAAGCTTAAGTACTTAGAAAATCTTAAGTACTTACAGAATTTTTGAAAAGTTTAAGTACTTAGAAAATTTTAAAAAACTTAAGTACTTTACAGAAATTTTTGAAAAGCTTAAGTACTTAGAAAATTTTGAAAAGCTTAAGTACTTTGAAAATCTTAAGTACTTACAGAATTTGTGAAAAGCTTAAGTACTTAGAAAATTTTGAAAAGCTTAAGTACCTAGAAAATCTTAAGTACTTACAGAATTTTTGAAAAGCTTAAGTACTTTTTGAATAAAGGATAGATTTTGAAATTTTGAGAGACAAAAATAAAAAATTTAAAACAAAAGATATTTTAAATTTTAAATTCTCTCATTTCTTATCTCTCCCCCTTTGTCATATATCAAAAACAGATAAATATAGCAGGAATTAAATTGCATAAAGGGAATAACTTTCATAAAGGAAAAATATTTGCATGATTTTGCTGTACTGAACCAATTCATGATAAGACTTAAACCAGATCAGTTGATTTTCTCTTTGTAGGGACCTGTCTAACCCAATTAGCTACTCACTAACTGTTATAAGCAGTAGTTTTTGCTAGGGTTAGTCAAGTTAAGTGTTTCTGTTCAAGTTAGATTTTCTAAACTTGACACTTAACTTGATTGCTGTGTAAGTTGTATTTAGTGCCCCAATTACTGCAGATGCACTGACTTAAAGCATCTTGAATTAAGGCAAAGACCTAAGCATCTCAACCCTTTCTAGGTTATCAATCAAAAGTACCCTAAAGTGCTTGTGAGATGCTGGCTTCTAAATCTATAGGTGCATGCAGTTCTAGGGTTAGGGCCTAGGCTAAGTCCTTTTGCGAAAAAGCCCTAGTTTTGAAAGGGGGTAGTTTTGAAATAAAACTAAGTCGGAAAAGATTTTTTAAAAAAACTGATTTTAAAAACAACAGTTTTTCAAAATTCTTTTAGAAACTGATTTTTAAATCAAGTAAAAAAAAATCAAAAGTAGAGTTAATCTATTCTACAGAGCACAATCCAAGATTAGATACTCAAGTTAAAACAGAATAGGTTAACTAGTCAAACAGATGTACAGTAGCGTCAAACATAAGTCATGTTTTGGTTACTTAGTACAATGCAGAAATAGTCTAACTATGAAGAAGGGCCAGGGTGGTCAGATGGGCCAGGCTGCCATGAATCGAATCGTGCCATCATCTCAATGTATCGTGCATCAGCCACTTCTCGATCGGCTCTACGAGTGTCCATCTGCTCGAAGTGATAGGCCTCGACCTCCTCTCGGAGACTGTGGATCTCCGTCTGTATTTGTGTGATGCGCTGGTCGAGGGTCGGTGGTGGAGGCTCGTCTATGTGTGCTCGGGCTGCTGCTGCCAGATCCCCGACGTCGACCTCAACCTCCTTGTCTGAGTCGATTGGGGCCCCAGCCTGCTGTCGTCTCCAACTCAGAACCCCGGTGGCCGATACCTCTAGACTCGCTAACGAGAAGTTCCTAAATCCTATTTCATCAAAGTCGATCATAGCGATTATTTCATCCACGGTAATGTCACAACCGTGGTGATGAAGAAGAGAGGTGATGATGTGGCAGAATGGAGTGCGCACTCGTCCCTGGGTCGTAACACTGGATGCATGCAGAATAGTATGAAACATGTGTAGTCCAATGTCAATGTCAAGGTGATGGACTAGGGCATATAGAAGGAAGGCATGAAAGGTGTTGGGACCGGGTGCATGTTGACAAGGATACGGGTTCGTAAATTTTAAAATATTTACGTGCAGCGGAAGAATTAGCATAAATAATTTCTCAAATTATTTTTAATCACGTATCTAGCATGCGACCTTATGATGTGTGGACATTATCATAAATTAAAATTTTGCGAAAAAGTAAACTAATTTACTTTGTACCTCTCGTAACTCCAAGTAAGGGACGAGATCCAATCGTAGCGTCCCTTGGAAGCTCCGCCTCTATTCGCGTCCACGCCGAGTTCTCTTCGGGATGACTTTGCAAAGCCACGAGTTTTGTGCCGACGAGAACTACTAGATTCTCCAAAGGCACAACTAAAATGAAAAGAGAAAAAGATGGAAACTAACCACCAAGAAACGGAATCTAAATTCCGGGAAGGAAGGAGTTGCGTCCCGCTTCTTCTTCTTCTTGTTTGGCTCCTTCTTGGTGGATGTAACTCTCGGCAACCCTAGAAGGGGAGGATGGTGCGCCGGCCCTAGGGTGAGCAAGGGGCGCCGGCCCTAAGATGAGCAAGGGGCGCCGGCCCTAGGAGGTAAGGAGAAGGAGAGGAAGAGAATAAGAGAGAGAGAGGGAGAGAATTAATCTCTTGATTACTCTATTGAGGAATTCAAGCATAGCCTTGGTTCCTTTATATAGTAGTCTCTCCCTTGCCAAGTCTGCCCTTTAACGGAATTTTTCATAAGAAATTTATCCTATAAATTTTCTTATGAATTATTCCATTTAAGCCAAGTTTTATTATAACTAACTTTATAATAAAACAAATACATCTCTCCTTTTATTATGGAATAAATTTTACAAGTAATTTATAAATTTTCTTTATTATGGAAAAATCAATTCATAATTGATTTTATAAAATTAAAAGAAACCATTCCATGGATCATTTTAATTTCCAAAAAAAAGAATAAATTTCTATAAATTTATTTATATAAATTTCTTTATACAAATTTATTTATCTATAATTTATAAAACAAATCGCGCTAGATTTATTTTATTAATTAAACCAAATAAATTGGTTTCTCCCCATTGTTGTGGCCGGCCAAACCAAAGAGGGTTGGTACCCTCTTTGGCTGGCCAAACCGAGCCGAACCGATCGCGAATTAAACTCATTTAATTTGCCCGATAAGCCTTCAAAAGACTTAGCCATTTTAAGCTTCCATTGCGCCTCTTATTAATTCAGATTCGACTTATTTCTCTTGATTGGAAAATCTAATTTTCAACTCATTTTAAATCCCTCGGATTACTCGTAGTGCGTGTGACTAAATAGGCTTTCGATTTATATTGGCCGTCTATAATCAACCAATTATAAAACGATCATGAGTGGCACCTAGTAGTACATCATGACCCCCAATTAATCGAAAGATCAACGGATGACCTCAGAAATTATTCTGAAACCCTTCAGCAGCTCTAATGAGTCGTGCCTCATTCCCTTCACCATCTTATACCCTCTTGGTTCAGGAGATGGTCTGTGTGTGTGTCAGTCCCCACTAGGCTGACTACGTCACACCTAGCCCAAGTAGTGTCTTTCTCGTCCTTTGGATTTCTAATTACTCACATGTATTTAAGAGACTCATACTCTAAACATGACATGCTCTGGCCAGAGGCTTTGAGTAACAATCCGACGATAGGCTTGGGTATACATCTCCTCGCAAGGAGTGGTGAATCCTTTGTAGGCTGTTCAAACATCTTCGGGCACTTCGACTTATACCCAATCATCCTGGGTCCACACCTCCTTGGAGATGCTTGCTTAAGATGTTAAAGTATAAGTCTCCATGACCAAGATGACTTGAACACCGCAAGTCAAAGGAACATCGCACTTAAGCTGCAGTAAGAACTTCATTGACATATCTATATAGATTACCATATGAAGTTTTACAGCTAGTCACTCCAATGAACTAGTTCCCTTAACTAGCATCCATGTTTATCTCCGGACATCCCAATGTCACCAGCCAGTGAGAATCAGCTGATTAGAGAATAAGCCATGCTAGTCTCAACAGAATTGATAGTGTCCGTTTTTATCAATTCATCGACTAGGGATATTCTCAATACTTCACAATTGCACATGTAGAGATAATCACTAGTTGTGATCCCATCACAAATTCTCTTATGCTGTGAATTGTATTGCGGACATTCAGTAGATGAGTTTAAGATCCCAATCAAATACACTGACATGTATACTCAAATAGTGAATTATCATTTATTAAAATAAATGTTTACAATCATAAGGCGATTGCCTTAGGACACTTCTCTCATATCACTAACAAAAGGGTCGCATGGTCCCGAGATCTCTAGTGGAGAGTGGTAAGATACTGCGGAACAGGACTCTGTACAGGGCATAGTCCTGTGCCTGAAGGTTAACGGCTTGGAATCGTCTATTTGCGGGGAGTCTGGCTTCCCTATAGAAGTAGGAGTGGATAGTGTCTAACGTAATGTGAGAGTAGGGAGGATCAAATGGAGGATTCCTAGGTGGATAGCAGCAGAATGTGGACTGGGAGGGTCGTAGTCCAAGGAATCGGTTCAGCAAAGTAGGGGTGATAGACAGAGGTATTCCTTGAACAGTAGTGTTAATCATGATATTATCTTGTCGAACTATGTTATTGTAGAATTCTGCACATAAGGATTCATTAATGGTATGAGTGCAGAAGACAAGATTATCTAATTGATAGAAGTTTATAATATTCATGGCTACGGGGCATGATTGGGTAAAGAAATGTCTATTAAGATAGCTTGTCTTAATAGGCTTGTAAATGGTTTGAGCAAACTTATTACATAATTCTAGAGTAGGGAATCTAGGGTCGGGACTTGGTTCGGCACCGGGGTTTGCTTGGTTTGCTCGGCGTCTTCTAATTTAAGAGGTATAAGAAAAGAGTGATTCTAAATGCATTAAAGAATTTAAAAGTAATTTTAAATGCATGAGATAAATCATACCGGGGAGGCATGGTGAGATTTGGGAAGCACAAGTGTCACTTGATCTTCTTGGAAGGAAGGAAGTGAGGAAGGAAGTTGGTTTTTGGTGTGGGAAGAGGAGGAGGTTCGGATGCCCTTATATAGGCATTTCAATGGGGGCGCTCGGGAGTGCTCCGGGCGCCCGGGTCAGGGCGTGTTTGCAGCTTTTGCTGCATTGACTGTGGTGGGGCGCCCGCGTGGTTCCGGGCGCCCTGGTCAAAGGTCAGACTTAGCTTTTCACCTCGAGAGAGGGAAAAGACATGGTGGGGGCGTCCGCGTGGTTCCGGGCACCCGGGACTGTATAGGAAAAGACAAGTTTTATGTCTTGTCATCGTTTGACCATGGTTTAATCGGTTTGACCATCGTTTAATCGGTTTGACCATGGTTTGAATTGCTTTGACTGCTTTGACTTGTGGTTTGACTATTTTGACCATGGTTTGACTGTGTTGACCATGGTTTGACCATGACCTTAACTATAGGATTAACTCATAATATAGGCATTTAAAGAATTTCCCATTGAGTCTTAATCTTACTGTCTCACCCAATCTAGGGTTTTCAATCACGTTAGCCTTATAGGTTTTGTGAGACAGGTTTTGATAAGTAAAATTTATTTTGAAAAATTATTATTTATTTTGAAAACCTTAAATTAATTTTTGAAAACAGTTAAGTTTATTTTGAAAGAGAATGTTTGAATCTATACTTAACTGAAAATTTGTGTTAGATTTGAATTTGACAAAAAGTAATTTGAATTTGAAATTCAAAAATTAGCTTCCAGGTCTTAGCGAGGCACTAGGCCTTCTTTGGCCGTAGCCTTATTGAATCATCAACCCTTTCCTTGACAAAGCCGTTTAATGAAATTTCATTTTCAAAATTAATCTTTGAAAAAGTTCTGGTCTAACTAGTTTGGATTTTGGATCGGTAGCTTCGGCTAGTTTCACCAGTCTAAAGAGACCAAGTAAACTTGATCTTATTTGAATTGGTTTCCCTAACGTACTATCATCTCACCTCCACCCAATACTATGTTTTCAAGTTTCAGTTAAGTTTGTTCAGTCCTTAAACTAATCAATCCTTAACTTTAAGCATGATAAATTGCAGAAGGTAAATGAACAAGCAAACATGCAAAAAAAATAAAGAGAGTTGGATTTTATCTAACAATGAATATAGTTTTCAGTTTGGCTCCCCCTGGACTAAAGCCACGGTAATGATTAGGCAAGATGTGAATCTTGTCCTTGGGGATCCAATACTGATTTGAT
This sequence comes from Boesenbergia rotunda, assembly GCA_024364735.1. Classification (NCBI taxonomy): domain Eukaryota; kingdom Viridiplantae; phylum Streptophyta; class Magnoliopsida; order Zingiberales; family Zingiberaceae; genus Boesenbergia; species Boesenbergia rotunda. The sequence continues at coordinate 103,294 of JAGFNQ010006831.1, read as the reverse complement.
CCAGTTGGTTTGTTCAGGTACAGTTTAGGTACCCATGCCTGAACTTTACTTCTGGACTGATTCAGTACAGCAAAGTAAGATCTTTGTCGGGATTTGGTTCTATAGCCAAGTCCGGATCGATTTAGAACGGATTTCTATTTTCCAAGAATCATGTCAAGACCCTTGGAACCAGAAGTGAATCGTTCTAAGGCAGCTCTAAGATCCTTAACCTGAGTTTTCAGGGAGGAGTTATCTTTCTCAAGTTTTTCAACTTGAGTAGGAGTTCCTTCTTGAACTTTCTCGGTTAAGGATTTAGAGTCAGCTCCCTCTTTCAGGAGTTTTACTTCCTGTCGGAGGGATTCGACTCGGAGTTTGGCTTTCGCCAAATCTCGAGAAAGATACGAAATAAGTTCATTTAACTGACTTCTATTGAAACCACTTATCTTGATTTCGCCGTCTTCTGAAAAGGTTAGTCTGTCGTCGTCCTGTTCAGATTCTGACTCGGTCTCGAGTTCTTCTGAGGCGGTCAGGGCTAGTAGGTTTGAGTGGGGTGCTTCTTCTTCTTCTTCTGAGGAAGATTCGTCCCAGGTTGCTTGGAGTGCTTTCTTTCTTCTTGACTTTTTGGTCTCCTTTAGGTTTGGACACTCTGTCTTGTAGTGGCCCTTCTTCTTGCACTCGTAGCAAGTCACGTTGGGCTTATTTTTGTCATTTGTGGGTTCAGCTGGTTCATCCTTTCTTCGGTTGGCCTTCCTTCTGTTGGTTTGGTTCTTCAATTCTTTATAGTAGCTTCGGGCCAATCGGACCAGCTTAGGTCGATCTCCTTCTGAGTCTGAGTCTGAGTTAGACTCGGGTTCAGGTTGAGGTTTCTTCTTTGTTGACCTTCCAGTTTTTCCTGCAACAAAGGCAATACCTTTCTCGGCCATATTGCAGTTAGTCTGTTCATGAAGTTCTAATTCGGAAAATAATTCATCTAGTTTAATTTTTGAGAGATCCCTTGAAACCTTGTATGCATCTACCATAGATGCCCACAAGGTGTTTCTAGGGAAAGCATTTAAAGTATACCTTATTAGGTCACGGTTTTCAACCTTGTGACCTATAGTGTGAAGACCGTTCATCAATTCTTGGATTCGTGCGTGAAGCTGGGCTGCTGTTTCGTTGTCGGCCATCTTGATGGTATACAATTTGTTCAGGAGCAGATCTCTCTTGCTGATCCGAGTGTCTGATGTTCCTTCGTGCAGCTCGATCAATTTTGCCCACAGCTCCTTGGCACTGTTGAAGGGGCCCACCCGGTTCAGCTCCTCATTTGTTAAACTGCATTGTAGGGTCTGAGTCGCCTTTGCATCTGCTTCGATTCTTCGTTTCAGAGCGGTGTCCCACTCTGTGTAGCTTTGAGGAACTCCTTCAGCATTTGTGGGAATCTCCAGTCCGGACTGGATGATAATCCACATGTCCACCTGAGTTTTCAGGTGGATCTCCATTCGACTTTTCCAGTAGGAAAAGTCTTCTCCACTGAAAAGTGGAGGTCTAGTGGTGCTGAATCCTTCTTGCATGGCCATTTAATCTGAAAAAAATAACTAACAAGAAAAAATTTCCCAAGACTTGGTCTTGGATTAGTAGTGCGGGATAAGGAAAAATAAAATAACGAGGGGTGTTGCACCAACCTCGATTAACGAAAAGAAAAAAAATTCGAACGAATGATTTAGAAGAAATTCGTACGAGAAAAAGAAAAAAAATCCGAAAATTTTTTAAATTGGTGGTTGCACCAAATTTGAACTTCCCCGCTCTGATACCACTTGTTGGATCGAGAGAACCGATAGAGGGGGGGTGAATATCGGAAAGCGTTCGGATTTGGATAGAGAAATTGCACAGCGGAAGATTAAAAACAAACATGCAAACACAGTGATTTTTACTTGGTTCGGAGCCTAGGTCGACTCCTACTCAAAGGCCCACGGTCGTTGACCGTTTTCTGCGGGCAATTCTATAAGTTCGCAAAATGGTTTACAAATCAATATTACAATTGCAGTATCGTAAACACAAAATTAAAAGATCGCTCTTTTGTTACCGACGTCCGAGGTAGATTGACTTTTCGGAGCGGAGGGACGTCGTCGGCTCAAGTTGGGAGGTTTCCGGAGCAGAGCGCGGGAGCAGAAGAGCGTCGAAGCGTTGAATGAATTGTTGCTCTGAGCCTTGGGGTCGAGGGCCCTTTATATAGCCCTGGGGGCGCCCGGAACGTCGGGGGCGCCCCCCCACGTGTCAGTCGATCCGGCATTTGCTCGGTCAGCTTCTGATCTCTTCAAATTCGGGATCAGCTTTGACCGGGGCGCCCGGAGCGCTCGAGGCGCCCGGGTTGACCGGGTCTCCTTCTGATCTGCTAGCTTCAAGGGGAGCTGCTTCGGTTAGTTGGCGCTGGGGGCGCCCGCAGCATGCGGGGCGCCCGCGCGATGGGGGCGCCCGGAACATCCGGGGCGCCCCGACAGTCAACTGTCAAAGCGGTTTTTGCTCCTGCTGGTTGGTCTTCACCTTGGGGGCGCCCGGAACATCCGGGGCGCCCGGAACATTCGGGGCGCCCTGCTCAGCTTCTGCCTCACTCCTTTGAGGCTCTTTGAGCTGCAGGAGTCACTCAGTCCTTCGGTCCTGCGTCTAGGGTTAGTCCAAAAAGCAGTAACATATTAATTTTTATACAGCCATAGCTGTCTTGGTTCTGACTTTGGGCCTCCAAAATGGAGCCCTAGGTCGAACCGACGCCTACTGTTCCCTCGACGGGGAACGCGTCCTCACCTACTCCTCTCGGGAGAATGTACCTGATGCCAACCGCTCCTCTGGTTGGACTTTTGCCTGACGGTCCTTTGTCAGGTCTTGGATACCGAGCCGTCCTTCGCCCGGTGCCTAGCATTCTTTCGCTAGGGCTTCAGTCCCAAGCTGTCCTTCACCTGGCGCCTAGCAGTCCTTCGCTAGGGCTTTTTACACTGGCATTCCTTTGCCAGTGCCTAGGCATTCCTTCGCCAGTGCCTAGCAGTCCTTCGCTAGGGCTTTTTTCCCTGCATACTAGAGTGATATGTTAGATAACAAGTAAGACTTAACTTTTGAACCCTGTTGCCATTATCAAAACACAGGTTTGACTTGGATGCTTTCTGCACCAACATAGAATCCCACTCCTCCTCTTCTTGCGGCGCCACCGGCCAAGGGCCTTGCGCCACCTCCTACCGGCCACCGGAGCTCTCTCCCTCACCGACACACACCACAAAAGGGAGAAGACCCTCCTCCCTTTGTCTAGTGATGGCTGCACGCGGTTTGGCTGAGGGAAGAAGAAGAGAAGAGAGGAGGAAATCTCCTCTCCTTGCCGTGACCTAGGAGAGAGAAGAAGAGAGAAGAGAAATGTTGGGGTTGGATTGATTAGCCTTGGTTTCTTGATCTCATAGGGTATTTATAGGGTTAAGGTAGGGACCAAGAGGAGGAGTTGGATCTTGGCCCACCAATGGATCTAAACCCGATCCATTAATTAAGATACATTCCACTAAAGGATCTTAATTGAACTTCCTCACTAACCCCCATATTTTCTTATGGGCTCCACATATTACGAGTCATCCATCACCTCGTGTTTATGATCTCGAATGCCCGTTAATTAATTTAAATTACTGACAATTCAAATTAATTAACCTCTGAGTCCTTGACTAGTACCACTCGACTTTATCATCATGCAGGATCAAATCCACCTGCAGGGTTTAGCATGATGAACCTTTCGAGCTCATCAAGGGTGCATCATCAACCCGACTCACCAGGACACGGATTCCATCAATAATCAACAGCACATCATATTATTAATATTATCTCCCAACATACCGGGCCTATTGATCTAACAGAATAGATCTCGCCCATTGGTAAATCAAAGAAATAATAGTTAACAATATATACCCATTATTATATTGGGATTAAGGGATCGTACTCCATAATATAATCTTGAGGTCCTATCCAATTATCGAGTCAATACAAATTGGATAACCTCGGGTTTTGGTACTGCTCAACGTACTCAAAGCACACTAGTGTAATTCTATGGTTAAGACCAACCACACCTAATTACACTACAACCATCCTGATGGGTTGTCCAATTCCATCTCGGTTGTGGGCCTCTATTTATACTAAGCAAGGAACTGATAACATGATCTTCCGTGTGACACCACACACCATGTTATCTACAATGCAAAGTAATTGGACTTCATGCATATACTAATGTAAACAGGCACCTAGTGTAGTTGTGATTCTCTTTTCAAAATTAAGATGTTCATATAAAGAAATTCATGTCTTTTAGTATACACATCTTACAGCCCCGACAATTACGCTGTGTGGGCAATAAAAGTAGAAGCAATTCATGATTCCCAAAGAATCTGGGAGACGGTGTGATAGATCGTGTAGCGTTGCTAGAGGGGGGGGGAATAGCAATTTTAAAACCCCTTTCTTCCTACACGGTTAGTTGCACAGTGGAATATACAACAAAAACAATAAAACAAAACTAACCAATGCTATCACGGAAGATCTACTTGGTATCCACCCCGAACGGGTGACTAATCCAAGAATCCGTCGGTGGATCAATCCCCAGATAACCTTCGGCTAGCTCTCGTCGTTCCTTGTGGGTGGAGAAATCTCACCACAGCACCAAGCAAACGTTTGAGCACAAAGACTACTATCTTGCCTTTAACCAAGATAAGATTCGTCAAGAATCTCAGCCACCACGAAGTCCTCTTTAAATAGGACTCAGGCTGAAACCCTCACTACCAGTCGACTGCCCCTAGGGCAGTCGATTGTTGCCACTGAAATTCGACCGTTGCACCCCAACGTTCGAGTTCTCAGCCAACTCACCAGCCACCTACCAATCGACTGCCCCCAGGTCAGTCGACTGGTCCTCGGCCAGAACCCTTCTGTGAGTTACATCAGTCGACTGCTCCCAGGCCAGTCGACTGGTCTACTCACCCACCTAAGGTTACCCTTCCTGAGTACATTTCACTCTGCACTCAAGCCTAGGATTTCCCGAGTACAATCACACAACACTCATACCCTCACGACTCGACTGACTCCTCATCCGCAGCCTCGACTATTGCCTTCGCACCCTCTTCATCTTCGGCTCCCGTCCCTTGGATGCACGTAAGCCTCCAGCTTGTCTCCATGCCATCCTTCGCGCATGCCTCGAAGTTCATGCCCATCAGCTCATCGTCCCTGCTCCCCAACATCCCTCGGGTGCACACAAGCTTCCAGCTTGTCTCCATGCCACCCTTCACCGTACCGAGGCCGTCCAGTCAAGTCCATATGTGTAACCTGTACAACCTGTACACTCAACATACACATATGAGATAACAAGGGTAAACCTAACTTAAACCCTTTGCCCAAACATCAAAATATTTGGTCACTCCGGACCACAGATTACCTCAACAATCTCCTCCTTTTTGATGTTTGGCAATACGTTTAAGTTAGGGAAACAAGATAGTAGTCAATGGCAAAAACAATGCATATGCAATGCAAAAATGGATCCTATCCCAAGGCATCCTACACCTAACCCTCCAAGTTAGGAATTTTCACACCTAGCCCTCCAAGCTAGGACTTTTCCACACATAGCCCTCCAAGTTAGGATTTTCCTACACCTAACCCTCCAAGTTAGGATTTTTTACCTGAATGGGTTTTTTAAAGCTGCTCCCAAGCTCCCCCTATACTGGACTTACAAAGGCTTTTTAAGAACCTCTCCTAGGTTCCTCTTACGCCAAGAATGGAGCAACCATGCTCCTCCTTAATCTTAGCTCCCCCTTAATCTCAGCTCCCCCTAAACCTATGGTTTCTAGCAAAGGTGTGTTTGGTTTCCCAACTTAAACTCAACACATCTCCCCCTTTGCCATACATCAAAAAGACCCAACAATATCCTAATCATTGGTTCTTTTAATCCCTTAGCCGCCCATACACTTGTTTTGCATCATTTAGACACATACCCAGCTGCTGATACAAAATTCAGCCTTTACCAGTCGACTATCCCCCATGACAGTCGACTGATACTCTGAAAATCAGAATTTCAGTCTTTCTGATGAAATTCAAAAATGTGCCAGAAATTCCACAAATCTCCAAAAATTCTCAAATTTTGTGGAGACATTTGTGGTACCTATACCTACTTGAAAAAATACATTCCAAAAATGTATTTATCACCATTCCTATGTTTGACACAAAACTCAAAACTAGCAAAAAGGTTTACTCAAACCTTAACCAAAAGTCCTAGTTTTGGTTTCCCCTTGATGTCTCTGCCCATACCAATCCACAATGCATCCCTAGCATTGATTTATATGACATTTGCACATCAAAAACCAACCTTCATGCTATATGACCCCAATATCATATTTCCATGCATGAAACTCAAAAACACCATGCCAAAACCCAAGAATTGAGACTCAAGTCCGTCTCCAATTCTTTTGGCACATCCTATGGTCCATTTAGACCTCTAGGAGGAACCCTCCTAAGATCCATTCACCATATATCCCAAAGGCTTCTAGAGCTCCCCCTTGAGCTCTTAGCCCTAGCCATCTCCCTAGATGACTCAACCATCACTAGGCCACATCGGTGTTCCACCGGTGACTCTTGACCTACAAACTTGACACTCTTAACTTTAGAACCTCGTCTTTGGTTAAGTCCTTCTTTTTCCCTTTAAATGACATCCCCTTACCATTTTTGAACTCCCCCTTCTTGTCATAATCATATGCTACCCTAGCATATTTCTTTTCCTTGGCATGGGAGACCTTAGATCGGTATCCTAGACCCGATCTACCATTGTTGGATTTTTGACCACCCAACAACATATCCAAACCCTTAGATCCAATCGTGAATCTTTTTAGGGGTTTCTCTAACCTATCAAGCTTTTCCTTTAAAGCTTGATTTTCCCTTTCTAGGTTCCTAAACTAAAATCCACATGTCCACTTTGGACATTCCTAGACCTACCCTCCTTTCTAGGCACATTCCTCCTTTTCTTGGGATTTTTGCCTTGATCCTTAGGTCTAGAGGTCTTTGATTGTTCATGATGCATGACCTTCCTAGGGTTATAATCTACCTTGTTAACCCTATTCCTATCATTATACTTAAATCCAAAATTATGCACCATTAAGTAATTTTCATGGTTTCTAGCATGCATGGATGAGTGATTAATTTTATTTTTATCATGCATAGAGAAACTTATATTTGAATTAAACTTTGGCTTAAGGTTAGAAGTTACCTTCCTTACCTTTGGAGTTTCTCCTTAATGTGGGCTTCTTCTCTTCTTTCTTTCTTCTTTCTCCCATCTCCTCAAGTGCTCCATTTTCTTTAGCTCACCTTCTCTAGGACACTTGGTGTGGTAGTGCCCTAGCTCTCCTCATGTGAAGCATCTAATCTTCATTATTCTCTCTTGGGTTTCTCCATTCCTACAATTCATGTAAGACTTAAATTGAATGGATACGGGTTTAGAGAGTACCTCCTTTTTCTTACCTAGAGGGCATTTGTCCTTGTAGTGCCCCTTTTCGTTACAACCAAAACATGTGATATGTCCTTTTGATTTGGCTTTGGTAGAGGTTGGAACTTTTTCTTCAACTTTTGATGATGTGGATGCCTCCTCTTGATCCGGTATGGTTGAGGGTCTCTCTTCCCCCTCAATTCTTGAAATTGATACCACCTCTTCTTCTCTTGAGGAGGTTGATGATCTTTCACTCTCTCCCTCACTTGAAGATGTAGATACTATCTTTTCTTCTTCTTCTTGACTCATTTGACTTTTCTTCTTGGGCTCTTGCACTTGTGTAGGACTTTCATGATATTCTTTCAAATTGCTCCATAATTCACATGCATTTTGGTATGCCCCTACACAACTCAAAATTTTGTTAGGCACAATATCAATCAATATACCCGTTACCTTTTCATTTGCCCTTGATTGTTCTTGTTGCTCTTGATTCCAATACCTAGGTCTAAGCCTCTTCCCGTGCTTATCATTTGGAATCACGAAGGGCTCTTCAAGCGTGATCCGAAGGTTGCACTCCATTACGAACCATGCCTCCATTCTCGCTTTTCAATATCCGAAATTCTCATGGTCGTAGGCCGGCGGAGTGTAGATGTCGTCCCCCAACTTATCTTCCATTTTCTTTTCCCTCTAGCGTGTGCTCCCTCGGCGGTTAGTCCGATCAAGAGCAGTCCTTCGCTCTGATACCAATTGATAGATCGTGTAGCGTTGCTAGAGGGGGGAATAGCAATTTCAAACCCCTTTTTTCCTACATGGTTAGTTGCGCAGCGGAATATACAACAAAAACAATAAAACAAAACTAACCAATGCTAACAAGGAAGATTTACATGGTAGCCACCCCGGACAGGTGACTAATCCAAGAATCCGTCGGTGGATCAATCCCCGAATAACATCCGGCTAGCTCTCGTCGCTCCTTGTGGGTGGAGAAATCTCGCCACAGCACCAAGCAAACCTCTGAGCACAAAGACTACTATCTTGCCTTTAACCAAGACAAGATTCGTCAAGAATCTCAGCCACCACGAAGTCCTCTTTAAATAGGACTCGGGCTGAAACCCTCGCTACCAGTCGACTGCCCCTACCAGTCGACTGGTGCCACTGAAATTCGACTGTTGCACCCCAACGCTCGAATTCTCAGCCAACTCACCAGCCACCTACCAGTCGACTGCCCCAGGGCAATCGACTGGTCCCCGGCCAGAACCCTTCTGTGAGTTACATCAGTCGACTGCCCCCAGGCCAGTCGACTGGTCTACTCACCCACCTAAGTTTACCCTTCCTGAGTACATTTCACTCCGCACTCAAGCGCTAGGATTTCCCGAGTACAATCACATAGCACTCATACCCTCACGACTCGACTGACTCCTCATCCGCAGCCTCAACTATTGCCTTCGCGCCCTCTTCATCTTCGGTTCCCGTCCCTCGGATGCACACAAGCCTCCAGCTTGTCTCCATGCCATCCTTCACGTATGCCTCGAAGTCCGCACCCATCAGCTCATCGTCCCTGCTCCCCAAGGTCCCTCGGGTGCACACAAGCCTCCAGCTTATCTCCATGCCACCCTTCACCGTACCGAGGTCGTCCAGTCAAGTCCATATTGTAACCTGTACAACCTGCACACTCAACATACACATATGAGATAACAAGGGTAAACCTAACTTAAACTCTTTGCCCAAACATCAAAATATTTGGTCACTCCGGATCACAGATTGCCTCAATAGGTGGAGCCAGTGGAAGGAGCCTAGGTGGATGGAAAGAAGGACAAAAAGGCACGTGCATACATCTTGCAGTGTGTCTGCGAAGACATCCTTCTCCAAATCGTAAAAAAGAAGACGGTGAAAGAAGTCTGAGACAGCCTCAAGATGAGGTACCTAGGCAGTGAACGGGTAAAGAAGTCACGTATACAAACACTAAAGAGCGAGTTTGATGCCCTTCGGATGAAGGAGACCGATACGATTGATGAGTTTACTGGCAATCTCAACGCTATGAGCAGCAAGTTCTCCACTTTTGGTGCCACGCTTGAAGATTCCTCTTTGGTAAAGAAGTTGCTCGATTATGTCCTTGATAAATTCTTCCCTATTGTTGCCAGTATTGAGTAGTTCCACGACCTTGAAACTATACCATTTGAGGAGACTATAGGATGATTGAGGGCGTAGGAGGAACGAACACTACGATTACGTGGCAAGACCAACGACACTGAAGGTGAGCTCCTACTTACTCATGTTGAATGGCAAATGTGACAGAAGGGGAGCAATGTGGACATTTCATCAAGAGGCAAGGGGTGTGGGTCTAGCAGCCCTAGTCATAGCAAATGGCATGGGCGTGGTCGAGGGCACAATCATGGTCGTGGTACGCAATGCCAAGATAGTGCAAGAGGCACTAGCAGCAACAACAACGACACTCGTGACAAGAGTCATATAATGTGTCTTAATTGTGAGAAAATGGGGCATTATGCGTCTTAATGCTACAACAAGCATCGTGATAATGAGGCTCACCTCACTTGCGCCATCGATGAAGAGCCAACACTGATGATGAGTGTGTCCCACGAGGAGTCTCATGCTAGGCGTGAGCGGCAGGATATCAATTTGCTCAGTGAAAAAAGGTTTCTACTAGAGATGTATCGCAGCGTTAAGAAAGGGAAAGATAAAGACGTTTGGTAACTTGACAACGGTGCCAGCAACCACATGACTGGCCATTGCGAGATGTTTCAAGAACTAGATGAAACCATCACTGGGAGGGTGAGGTTTGGCGATGGATCAACCATTGAGATCATGGGCAAAGGGACGGTTGTGTTCGAATGCAAGAACGACGATCAAAAGGCTCTCCATGAGGTATATTATATTTCGAAACTTTGTAGTAATATCATAAGTCTTGGTCAATTGATAGAAATTGGGAATGAGGTGCACATAGAAGGAGATACCTGTGGGACCGGTGCCGTAGATAGAGGAGGGGGTGAATATCGACTCGTAAAAATTCTTTTAGAAACCTTCGTCGTTTGTTTGTTCGTTCTAAACAAAGAGTTAGTAGCACAGTGGAAAAATAAAGAAACAAATGAAAAACACAACTCAGAGTGCACGCAGATTTTTACTTGGTTCCCAACCCCCCAGGGTCAGTACATCCAAGGCCTAAGCACGGGAAGCGCCCGTCCACTAATGGTCTCCTTTTCGGACTTTTCGGAGGTGGCGATTGATGGACCCAAAATAGACTGTCACGAATGTGGGTCTCAAATTTAGATATTTATAAAATGCTTGAAACCCTTTTTGCAATCAAAATATGAAAACGTAGTAAAGGGGTCACAGGTCGTATTTTTCCTAGGGACTAGTTGAGAGTTTGTTTGATTCGAGCTTGTATTTATGTGTCGTGATTGTTTTTGGGTTTCAAATAAGATTTGGGGGTTGTTGGCAATTTAGAAACGAAAGAGCAATAAAAATAAAGGAACTAAACTAATGAGCTAAACAAGCAATAGCAAGTGCTAACTCAACCAAAAGTAAACTAGCTCAACCAAGGGAACTTAACTAAAATTGGAAAAGCAATTTAAATTCCAATGCAAACAATGCTGATGCAAAGAAATAGAGGCAGTGATGGAAGTTTTCGGAAAGCAATTCAAGCTTAAAACAATGGCCAACTACGAAATGAGGGAATTAAACAAGCAACAAAATTAACTCAAACTAACTTCAAATTTTGGAAGCCACAAATGCAAAGAAAACTCAGGAATGGATATATTCGATACCAATTGAATTCAAACACTATCCTACACCAAAAGACAAGTGAAAACTGATGTGAAAACAGTGCCCAAAACAGCTTGGCACGCAAGCTGAAATTGGAACGCAAGCTATTACAGTGGAAACTAGCTGAAATTGAATCTGAAAGTTCGCTACACAAGCTCCTAAACTACTTAGCTTGAAGATTTAAAACCTAATGAAGCTAAACAATTCAGAAATACAAACTAAGACAGTTGATATAACTGAAAATTCAGAACAGAGTTGCGACAGAAATGAAACTACTGCAAAAACAGAAAATTCACTAAATAAATCTACTCCTCACCCTTCCCGAGCTCAAATCTCCTTGGTCGTCAAGCAAGGGCTGGCCTCGAACCCCTAAGCTCAGCAAATCAGTAGAAATCAGCCTCAATCGATCAACTCTGCTCAAACTGCATCAGCTGGGAGATTTCCAATCTGAACACTTCGATCTCAGTTTGTTGAGCTGCGATGATGATTTGGAGAAGACCTGAGCTCACCTGAGAACCTCTACAAGTGGCTCAGATCATCGGAAATGGGTTGTGGCTGAGATTCAAGCGCTCGGACCATAGAGAATGCCGAAACCTCAAACACCTCTGTCCGGATGAAATTTGAGATGAATTCTTGATCGAAGCCGTCTTCCAAAGATTCTGATGATGAACTGCGGTTGGAATTGAGGTGGTCACGCCTCCTTAGATGAAAACTTGCGAAGAAAAACGAAGAACTTGCGAAGAAAACGAAGAACGGCGGAGACGCGACAGAGCTGAGCTGCGGGGAAAATTTCCTTAAGTAATTATGAATGAACGACCCAGATTGATTTGAGGAAATCCAACGGCTGATCTTGCTCTGATTTGAGCCAAACTTTGAGGATATTGATCAGGGGTCAGGATCTGTCTCGTGGTAGCTTGGATCCTCCAGATTTGCAACGGATGGTCCAGATCAACCCAATCTTTGAATGGACGATCTAGAGCCCTCCGAGCTTGATCCAACGGTTGATTGAGCTCTGATTGGGATGAAACCTTCAGATCTTGATCATAATGCTTGATCAACCCTAACCCTAGCTCGGATTGCTTCAGATGGTCCCGGATGGCTCAGATCTAGCCGCTTTTGAATCGGATGGTCCGGATTAATCCGAAGCTTGATAACTCAATCCGGGTCCACTTCCGACTCAAGTTTGACCCAGTATGCCCTAGGTCCAGGATCCTTTCATGCCTACAAAAATAGATCAAAAATTTAGTGGCCAAATAATCCAAATATGTGCAAATTTGTAATTAAGTCCAAAATAAGAGGAAGTCCTAAAATCTAGGGTAAAATCATAATTAAGCAAGTAAAACATGGGTCAAACATGGATTTTATCAATTAAAATCATCAACAAAATGGTACTTATCAACTCCCCCACACTTAAGCTTGAGCGTCTCGCGAAACCACTAAGTATGTATCCCCTAGATTTTCTTAAGCATAATTAGAAGCAAATGAAAAGAAATTACCTAAGGTTGTCAATTCTCATAAATCTAAGCTCTATGGATTAGTATCTTGTCCTTAAATCAACAACTTAGCCTTTTCATCTATCATGATTCATTGAGATGAATTCAACTCACTAGCCTTTCAAGGGAAATTTTTGGTGGCTCTCTTCTTGAATTCTAAGTAGATGATGGAAGTGGAGCTCACTCAAACACACATGCTTCTTGCACTACCATAGGCTTGCTTATTGTCTACTCTCCACCATTATTCATGATTAGGATCAACATCTACAAAAACAAATAAAAGCATGGAAAATGGTAAGAAATGGACTAAAAATTAAAGAAATAGAAAATTGATGGAGTGGAAGACTTGAGTGCTCAAGAATGTTTCCAATGAACTCTGCCCTCTTGACAGTCCTCTAGTGCTATAAAAAATGTGGTGAAGTCCAATTTGAATAATTCCTTTGATTTGGATGAAGAAAACCCATTTGTTCAAATGTGCCAAGTTTTTCCTATTGCGTGCCAATTTTGCTTTCTTTTCTTTTCTCATTCTTCTTTTTCTTCTTTCTTTCATTCTTGTAAAGTCAGAAATGAAATGGAATAAAGCTTGGACTCGGATGAGAAAAACCAATCAGTTGGTTCACTTGCTTCATGGTGCCAAACTTCCTTTGTGTTCCATTTTGCTTCTTCTTTTTTTTTCAAACTGTGTTCTGTTTTCTTTTCTTTTCTGCATTTGGTCTTAGCTGCTAATTGCTTACTTTATTCAGTCATGATATTCTCAGCTCCATCTCAGAATCATCTCCAATCCCTTCTAGTGCCGTGAGCTTCCAAGGATCTGCCACTTCCTGTTTTTGAATCTGCCTTCATAGTATGTTTCTGAAATTTTTTTTACAGCAGTTTCAATTCTGCTCCCAAGAGGTTTTGTTCAATTGAAAATCATTCTGCAAGTTTGGTTTGAAGGCAGCAAGGCATTGCTGATTTTGAAAGCATGGATTCAATTGGGAGTTGATACAAAACTGCTTTACTAGCTTCCCACACTGATTTTTTTTTCCGAATGCAGAAATTTACAGCAGCTTTTCATGGATTTTTCAGCACTTTGCAGCTTCAATTCAGATTGTAGCAACATGTTACTGATCTTCCTAGCAAGGTACAGCTGCGGTCCAAAACATCGCTGACCAAAAATAGCTTCAAAAAAAAATTCTCTTGAAATGCCTCTTTGCTACCAAATCTTTCCAAAATGCTAGTCACTCCCCCACACTTAAATCTTTGTCCATCTCGGGCAAAATAGCATTAAGAAACATTTCAAACAACAAGTCCATAGAAAAGTGAGGGTAAGAGTAGGAAATAAGTAAAGAAAAATGGAATGAACATGATTTTTGCCAAAATTGATATGGAAAGGTAAACAAAGTGATTAGTCTATAGATGTGATCCAATCATTGAAATATGGTTTTGAAAGAACCTAAGCAAGTTCTAGAGTACAATAACATATGTGTGTCACAAATATAAGGCTAATTCTCACTAGGTAAAAATAATTCATCTCAAGTCCTCAATCAAGAATCTAAAGAAAAGTAGTACTCAAGCATCCAAGATTTCATCCATGAGCTCAAACCCTAAGTTTTAACAACCAATTTAATTTATTTTCCAAGAGATCCTAAAATGCTATAAGGATAACCTAGAGGGATACATTTATTCCTAATCATGCAAGAAACAAATTTCCAAGAAAACTAAAATGGTATCTACAATGACTTTTATTCATGTTACTCTACTCACGTATTTATTAGCAAGAACTCATTTTAAAAGTGAAAACATGCAATAAAGGAAAAGGCAAGAAAGATCAACTCCCTTTTATTTCTGGCGGTCGGAGTCTGTCAAGAAATAGCCTCCATTGTGGTAGTGGAGGAGTCTGGGTGTGCGAAAGAGCTTCTTTCATTTGTTCAACTTTACGGTGCATCGCTCCCCCACACTTGGACTTTACAGCAACCTGTTCAGGTGGACGAAGGTTTTTTAAATACAAAACTCATTTAAGAGGTAGAGTGTTTTGAATTAAAGTAAAATCATCTCCTCCCTCTTTATTCTTTTTGGAACACCCTCCAGGAGGTTTGAGCCTGTTCAGATGAAGCTCCCACTCCAGAAGTCTTCTGGACCCTGCAAAACCATGTAATACCCCTCTCAAGCGTGCAGGGTAAGAAAGAAATGAAATAATATCAGTCTTTGCATAAAATGTATCTAAAAATGCATCACATCCAATAAAATCAATTTTAGGAAACTCAAAGAATTTTTTACAATGAATATCTACCCAAGATGCATCAAGACACTTATTATAATCAATGAAATCTATTTTGGATACTTCAATGAAATTTTCATAATTATTTCCCACACATGATATATCAAGAATTTTATCACAGCCAATAAAATCAACTTTTGGTACCTCTCTTGATGTTTCCAAAAAAATAAAAGAAATACTTACCTGATCGTGCTGAAAAATACCTGGAGGTTCCACAATGATAGATGTGTCCATAGCTTCCTCCTGGTCAAGTATAGGTTCCATATCAGGTTCAAGTTCTAGTAGGCACTCAACTGGAATAAGTGATCCTTGGGGCTCTGTGCAATCCCCTACACTTTGAATCTCAACAGAAATAGGTGATCCTTGGGGCTCTGTGCAATCCCCTACACCTAGAAAAACCTCTCCAGCTGAAAATACATCTGAAAAATTTTCTGAAAAATCCTCAGTCTCAGCAGTAAATACTCTCTCAACCTCCTCTGAATAAATAGCTCCTCCAGAAAAATCAGGTAAAAATCCCTCAGCCTCTAACTCTGTCTGCTCCAGCTCCTCAAGAATATCCATGCTCCTGATGGAGTGATCCTCTCTCGGATGCTTCATAGCATCGAAAAGGCTAAACTGAACCACCGTGTCTCCGATCTCCATGGAAAGTGTACCGGCATATACATCAATTTTGGTTCTAGCAGTCTTCAGAAATGGTCTTCCTAAAATAAGCGGAGAATGGTGTGTAAGATAATCTCCCTCCATATCCAAGATATACAAATCTGCAGGAAATATTAGCTCCTTTACCTTCACCAGAACATCTTCAATCATACATGCTGGGTGGGTCTGGCTCTTGTCTACTAGCTGTATCACCACACCAGTGGTCTATAAAGGGCCTATGCCAAGCATCTGGAAGACTGACCTGGGCATCACATTAATTGAAGCTCCTAAATCAAGCATGGCATCGTGGAATGTGGTGCTCCCTATCTCACAAGATACAGTAAACATCCCAGGGTCTTCACATTTCTGAGGTATGACATGGATGAGCGATGAAACATTCTTCCCCAGGCTGACCAACTCATTTTTCTTAAGCTTTTTCTTATGAACACAAAGATCTTTCAAAAATTTGGCATACTTAGGAATCTATTTTATCATAGTCAGCAAAGGTACATTAATCTCTACTTTACTGAAAAGTTTTACCAGTTTATTGTACTCCTTGGTCTTCTCCTCCTCCACTTGTCTTTTGGCTTGTGTTCTCCGCTGTGGAAAGGGTAGAGGAACCCTAATTTCATCTTCTTTGGCCGGAAATGGAGAGGCTGAAATTTTAGTGGCTGTCCCTTGCGGTGTGGTGGCTGTAAAATCTGCCTCGGCACTGATTTCTTCTCCGTTTTCCACCAAAATTGGAGGATTGCTTGAGGAAGGAGTTGGGCATGGGCTAGGGGTGGAATCAACTGAATTCGAGGTCGTTTCAGGGCTGTTTTGAGCTGGAAATGGAAGTGCTACCCTGTTTTCAGAAATTGCAGCTCTTGGACCATTTTGAGATGATGTAACTTTCCCACTCCTCAGATAAATAGCACTCACGTTTCCTTTAGGATTAGGAACAGTTTGGGAAGGGAGTTGACTTGATCCTTGAGCTTGATTTTGGTTAATCCCACTAGCCAATTGTCCCATTTGCCTCTCAAGATTTTGTTGGTGTTGTTGTAAAACTTGTTGTTGTTGTTGTTGATGTTGTTGTAAAACTTGTTGTAGTATCTCCATCATTTGTTGTTGCTGAGCATTTTCTCCATTTGATCCCCCATAGCCTCCTTGGTTAGCATAGGGTTTTGATGGTCCCTGAAACGATGAAGTAGAAGGCTGAAAAATATTACCCTGCTGTGGTTGGAATTGGGGCTGATAAGAGGGCTGAGTTGGTTGTTGATAGGACTGATTAGAGGGCTGACATGCTTGGAAACCTTGCTGGAAGTTGTAGCCTTGAAAGTTCTGATTTTGAAGTGGAAAATTCGGTGATGAGGACTGAAAATTCTGATTTTGAAACCCTTGATTGTAAGGCTGGAAATTCTGATTATAGGGCTGTGAGGGCTAGAAAAATGGTTGGTTTTGAGGTGGAAATGTTTGAAACGATTGACAACCTTGCTGCCCTTGCTGATATGGCTGGAATTGAGGTTGGAATGGCTGAAATTGGTGCTGATATTGGTGCTGAGTTTGCTGGAAGTTAGGCTGAAATGGAGGCTGAAAATTTTGGTTCGACGGCTGGAAAACTTGCGGATTATTCTGAGTTTGCTGGGGCTGCTGTGATGTTTGCTGGAATTGTGGTTGCTGAGGGTTCTGTTGGTAGAAAGAGTTCCCATATTTGAGATTTGGATGATCCCTCCAACCGGGGTTATAAGTAGAGGAGTAAGGGTCGTTTCTTGCTTGATATTGTCCTCTAACCAATGTTGCTACTGTCTCGTCTTGTTGGAGGGTGGGACATGAATCTGAAGTGTGCTCTTGACTAGAGCAAATACTGCATACCCCTATCACTTGATTAGATTGTGGAGTTGCTGAAAGATTAGAGCCTTGATTTGCATTATTAACCTTCAATTGCTTAATAAGTGATGTGATCTCTGCCAATGAATTCCTTATCTCTTTCTGATCAGTAGGAACTACTTGAACTTCACCCACTCCTCTGGTGGTCAATGCTCTGCTCCCAAACTGTTGTGAATTCTCAGCCATATTAGAAATGAGCTCCCTAGCTTGAATTGACATTTTGTTCACTAGGGCTCCTCCAGCTGCAGCATCTATCATAATCCTGTCCATCTGCAGCAATCCCTCATAAAAGTACTGAATCAAAAGCTGCTCGCTGATCTGATGCTGGGGGCAACTTGAATACAACTTGTTGAATCTCTCCCAGTAATCATAGAGCGTCTCACCCACCACTTGTTGAATGCCACAGATGCTTTTTCTGATTATTGCTGTTCTGGAGGCTAGGAAATATTTTTCCAAAAATGCCTTCTTCATAGAGATCCAACTAGACACGTGCCCAGTAGGTAGATAATAAAACCAATCTTTTGTTGCTCCTGTCAGTGTGAAGGGAAAAGTTCTCAGCTTGATATCTTCTTCAGAAATGCCCTGAGGCTTCATAGTAGAGCATACAACGTGAAACTCATGCAGGTGTCTATTTGGATCTTCTCCAGATAATCCCTGAAACTTGGGCAGCAAATTGATGAGTCCAGATCTCAGCTCAAAGTCTCCCGCCAACTCTGGATAAGCAATGCTGGAGTACTGAAATGAAACATCTAGTGCTGCGAGTTCCTTCATAGTCTTCTGGTGGTCTGCCATGATACTGCCTGAGTGAGTGAAAATAGTCTGAATAGGAGGGATATCTGTAGTCTCAGAAAGAATGCCCTGGCTCCTCCTGGCTCTGAAAGTCCTCTCAATCTCAGGGTCGAATTCTTCAAGATCACCACCTGTAGACCTGGTCATAAAACCAAAACCAATCGCAGTAAAAGTAGATAAAGAGATAAAACAAATAAGATCAGATCACCAGATATAGCAATAAGTACGAAAATAAATCAAGAAAGATATGAAATAAGTGCACAAGCAAAAATCAAACAAATCAACTAATAGTTTCCCCGGCAACGGCGCCAAAAATTTGATGGACCCAAAATAGACTGTCACAAATGTGGGTCTCAAATTTAGATATTTATAAAATGCTGGAAACCCTTTTTGCAATCAAAATATGAAAACGTAATAAAGGGGTCACAGGTCGTATTTTTCCTAGGGACTAGTTGAGAGTTTGTTTGATTCGAGCTTGTATTTATGTGTCGTGATTGTTTTTGGGTTTCAAATAAGATTTGGGGGTTGTTGGCAATTTAGAAACGAAAGAGCAATAAAAATAAAGGAACTAAACTAATGAGCTAAACAAGCAATAGCAAGTGCTAACTCAACCAAAAGTAAACTAGCTCAACCAAGGGAACTTAACTAAAATTGGAAAAGCAATTTAAATTCCAATGCAAACAATGCTGATGCAAAGAAATAGAGGCAATGATGGAAGTTTTCGGAAAGCAATTCAAGCTTAAAACAATGGCCAACTACGAAATGAGGGAATTAAACAAGCAACAAAATTAACTCAAACTAACTTCAAATTTTGGAAGCCACAAATGCAAAGAAAACTCAGGAATGGATATATTCGATACCAATTGAATTCAAACACTATCTTACACCAAAAGACAAGTGAAAACTGATGTGAAAACAGTGCCCAAAACAGCTTGGCACGCAAGCTGAAATTGGAACGCAAGCTATTATAGTGGAAACTAGCTGAAATTGAATCTGAAAGTTCGCTACACAAGCTCCTAAACTACTTAGCTTGAAGATTTAAAACCTAATGAAGCTAAACAATTCAGAAATACAAACTAAGACAACTGATATAACTGAAAATTCATAACAGAGTTGCGACAGAAATGAAACTACTGCAAAAACAGAAAATTCACTAAATAAATCTACTCCTCAACCCTTCCCGAGCTCAAATCTCCTTGGTCGTCAAGCAAGGGTTGGCCTCGAACCCCTAAGCTCAGCAAATCAGTGGAAATCAGCCTCAATCGATCAACTCTGCTCAAACTGCATCAGCTGGGAGATTTCCAATCTGAACGCTTCGATCTCAGTTTGTTGAGCTGCGATGATGATTTGGAGAAGATCTGAGCTCACCTGAGAACCCCTACAAGTGGCTCAGATCACCGGAAATGGGTTGTGGCTGAGATTCAAGGGCTCGGACCACAGAGAATGCCGAAACCCTCGAACACCTCTGTCCGGATGAAATTTGAGATGAATTCTTGATCGAAGCCGTCTTCCAATGATTCAGATGATGAACTGCGGTTGGAATTGAGGTGGTCACGCCTCCTGAGATGAAAACTTACGAAGAAAAATGAAGAACTTGCGAAGAACACGAAGAACGGCGGAGACGCGACAGAGCTGAGCTGCGGGGAAAATTTCCTTAAGTAATTATGAATGAACGACCCAGATTGATTTGAGGAAATCCAACGGCTGATCTTGCTCTGATTTGAGCCAAACTTTGAGGATGTTGATCAGGGGTCAGGATCTACCTCGTGGTAGCTCGGATCCTCCAGATTTGCAACGGATGGTCCAGATCAACCCAATCTTTGAATGGACGATCTAGAGCCCTCCGAGCTTGATCCAACGATTGATTGAGCTCTGATTGGGATGAAACCTTTAGATCTTGATCATAATGCTTGATCAACCCTAACCCTAGCTCGGATTGCTTCAGATGGTCCCGGATGGCTCAGATCTAGCCGCTTTTGAATCGGACGGTCCGGATTAATCCGAAGCTTGATAACTCAATCCGGGTCCACTTCCGACTCAAGTTTGACCTAGTATGCCCTAGGTCCAGGATCCTTTCATGCCTACAAAAATAGATCAAAAATTTAGTGGCCAAATAATCCAAATATGTGTAAATTTACAATTAAGTCCAAAATAAGAGAAAGTCCTAAAACCTAGGGTAAAATCATAATTAAGCAAGTAAAACATGGGTCAAACATGGATTTTAGCAATTAAAATCATCAACAAAATAGTACTTATCAGCGATCCATTCATCGTTTATTCCGCGGCTAACCGATTAGATGAGGTAGATTGCTTAAACAACAAGTTTATTCAAGCCGTCACTTGAATCGGTTAGTACGATGATGAGTCGGTTGTTTGGGTAATTCATCTCCATCTGGATTTATTTCAATTAATAAAATCTTAATCCGAGGACATGGAGAGGATTCCCATGCACAACCAAAACCAACACTCCTCTCCCTCCAGAGCTCGAGTTGAACGGGTTCTCATTCTCCTCTTTTGATGGAAAGTGTGCAACTCACTCTCTTCCTCCTCCTCAGGCAAGATGAGTCTTCTTCATCTGGAAAGGAGAGGTCTGCTTTCTTGGTTGGTGTTATCGCCAACCTAGGAACCTGAGCCAATGGTTCCTCATCACCTCCTACTCCATCGGATGCAGAAGGAGGATCGACTTATGGAGCAGTGGGTAGTTGGGGGGCAAGAGGCTCTTGGCTTTGAGTTTGTTCAGTGCCCTCGGAAGGCTCTACCGCCGAGCCTGTAGGAACTAGCGGGGGTACTAGAGTCCTCTCATCTACGAGCTCCCATTTGAGCAGCTTGCTCATCGCTCGTGCAAGCATGATGGCTTCTGCAACATACAAATAACAGAACATAAGTTAGAATAGATAAATATTTAATAAAATAGTAAACTTACGGAGGTCGTGGCTAAGGCCGGTGACTTTGGGACTAATCCTAGCCCGATACAGGAGTACTTCGCATTGAACCAGATTAGGGTCATGGAACTCCATTCCAGCTAAGATGCTCTTGGCCCGCTGGTACCTTGATCTTGTTGGAAGTCACCCAAACTGGAAGAGAGGGTAAATCTTCTCACCAATGAATCGGATAGAAAGGACGCTCGAAAAGTTGGATAAAAAAGAAATGCTCCTCCACCCTTATGAGAAGAAGGGAGGCCACCTATAAATTTATGGTTGGGATGAGCAGTAAAACTAAAGACTTCCCTAGATGCCAAGTTAGGGAGGAAGAAGTAATGAAAGGAATGAGGAGTCAATGGTATGTCGAACATTTTGAACAAGATAAACGCCCCGCCCATCTAAGCGAAGGCGTTTGGAGCCATTTGGTGTAAGGGAATATCGAAATACTTAGAGATGACCATGAAAAAAGGAATTGGAAAATGAAGGTCGAACTCTACTTGTCCTAAGAAGAAGGTGTAAAACCCTAAGGGGGGTTCTACCGGAGACTGGTCGATCCTACGAACCCTGACTTCTAACTTCGCCAGAATGCCATAGGTCTCACAAGCGACTCTCAGGGTATTAGGTTTAACCTTTGCTGAATTGGTTTCGTACCACTCCGGATGATATGCCCCTCCCCTTCAGGTTTCTCCTTCTCATGTATGCATTGGTTTGTACATGACCAGATATAGTATTTATAGTTGGGATGTTAAGCAGATATGTATGCGTCAACTGACCTATATTGAAAAGGTGCTTATAAGGTAGATGTAATAAAATAATTGAGTGAAGGAAAAAGAAAATGGAAATGAAAAGAGCTACAATAATGGGATAGAAAATAGTTGTCACAGTAGAAAGGATAAGATGACCCTTTAAGACCAAGTTAGGTTACTGAAAAAATATTTATCCATTTCTCTTAATACTGAGCATGCCTTTGAAACTTTGTATTAGGAAGAAGGGACAAACCTCACATATGGTAGATAAGTGCACAACGTTAGAACTTTGGAAACACAATTGAATGACGACTTGACTAGATGAAATTTGAAATCATAGGACAAACCATGCACTATACACATAACTAGCTGAATTCTTTCGCTTAAAATGATACTATGTGAGAGGATTAGATGAGTTTATTGAAGTTTGGGAGAGAGTTGTTCACAAGCATTTTAGATTAGTGTCTACTTGAGAATAAGTAAAGGTTTAGTTTAGGGAATTTTGATGTGCATATTTTATATAGGATTTTTGATACATTTTGACGCACCTTTTAACCTACTTTGCATGCATATGTTTCGCAATATAAAATCTTTATTCTTCACTTTAATAGATTTATATTTTGGAATACTGCTCTCGTGTAATTTTTGTGATAGGGCGCAAAAAGAGTCAAAACGGAAGTTGAGGATCAAGTTTGGAAGCTCCTCCAATGACATGGGCGCCCATGCCAGCGGTACAAGTCGTACCTTGTTCGACGACTCATATCAGAGAGCTCATATGCTGTCGGCACAGGCTATGTGTCATTCGACAATCCTGCCATAGGTGTGTTAGGATATATACTAAAAGTCTTACTTTTGATTAGGATATATTTACATTTTAAAGAGAATCGCAAAATCACACAGTGCATGTTTATATTAGTATGTATACAAAAAGTCTGATACTTGGCATTATAGATAACATGGTGCGTGGTGTCGCACAGAAGATCATGTTATCAGGTTCCTTGCCAAAGTATAAGAAAGAGGCTCACAACCGAGATGGAGTTGGAAAACCATCGACATGGTTGTAGTGTAATTAGGTGTGGTTTATCTTAACCATAGAATTACACTAGTGTACTTTGTGTACATTGAGAATGACCAAAAGAGAGGTCATCCAATTTTGTACTGAGTTCGTAAATCGGATTAGACCTTGGATTATATTATGGAGTACGATCTCTGAATCCCAAAATAATAACGGGCACATGTAGTTAATTAATTATTACTTTGATTTACCAATGGGCGAGATCTATTCTGTTAGATCGATAGGCCCAGTAAGTTGGGTAATAATTTTATTTGCATGGTGTGTCGTTGATTATTGACGGAATTCATATCCTTGTGAGTCGGGATGATGATGCCTCCTTGGTGAGCTCAAAAGGATCGTCATGTCAAATCTTGCAAGTGGACTATGGTCTGGCATGATGAAAAGGTTGAGTGGTACTAATCAAGGATCAAGAGAATAATTAATTTAATTATTAGTAAATTAAATTAAATATTGGGCATTCAATATCTTAAACACGGAGAGATGGATGACTCATTATATGTGGAGCCCATATGAAAATATGAGGTTGGTGAGGAAGTACAATGAGATCCTTTAGTGGAATGGATCACCATTAATGGATCGGGTTTGGATCCATTAGCAGGCCAAGAACCAACTCCTCCTCATGGTCCCTATCTTAGCCCTATAAATACCCCATAGGAGTCATGAAACAAGGTTTAATGAATTAATTGAGAAATAATTCAGATTAATCACAAACCCCCTCCCCATACCTTCATCTACTCTCTCTCCTAGGGCTTACCTTGCGTCGGCGGTAGAGGAGGAGGAAGGAGGAGAATTCCTTGGGTTTTCACATCCATCAGCTCCTTCTCTTTGGTGTGGAAGGTCAGCTAGACCTAAGAGAGATTGAGAAGGAGAAGAAGGACGCCGGAGGAGATTGTTTCCGGCGGCTGTGACCTGTGCGGCAGCGGCGGCGATAGGAAGGAGAAGAACTGAGTTCTTCTTCTTCTTTCTCTTTTGTTTCTTCTCTTGACAACTTCACTGGCATCCTCTTAGCATGCACAGGCAGGGAGCAGAGAGGAGGAGTGGTTGGTGGCCGGGAAAAACTAGGATCTTCCTTGTTCAGCGCCGACAAGGGTAAGGAGGCATCTTTAGGGTTTCGGTGGGGTTTAAAGGAAGAAGGAGATTTGTTCTCCCCACTTCTTCCTCTTCTTCATCTTCTTTACCTTCCTCTCGGAGCTACCTTGTGGCCGGCCGGACCTCAGAGCTTGAGGTGGCCGGCGGCTTGAGGAGGAGAAGGTGATAGGTGGCCGGCGCAAGTAACCCTAGGCATCTAGGGTTTGTGTTGGTGGGAAGAAGATTGAAGAAGAGAGATTAATTCAAGGCCTTGGTTGACTCAGCATCTTGGTAGATCATCGCCCACACGACATCCAGGAGGGGAGGGTCATAAGGTAGAAGACTGCGAGGTAAACGGCGAGGTATAATTCTCCCGAGCTCCGCTTTACTTTTGCTATGCTTAATTGTGCCATGTATCTTTGTCTCATCATTTTATGATTGTTAGTTAATTATTTTGATTATTGATCACTGATAATAATTAGCTAACAGGACCCCGAGGATAAACACAAAAATCGACGATTCGACCGTCGTCTTTTTTGCGGTTAATTAATCCGAAATGTTACAAAGCCTTAACCATGGTTTCGGCTATGTTGTGACTTGGATTAATTAACACGATGATGAGACGGTCGTTAGAGAGATGTGCCTCTATTTGGATTAAATTTTAATCCATAGACATAGAGAGGTCTCTCAGGTACAACCATGTGGTTGTCTTAGAAACCACCAAGTCATACCTCCCAACAACTGGTATTAGAGCTGTGTTTCCGATTTTGTATGTTTAGGATTCGGTTATTTTTCTGCACATTATCATGTACATTATTTTGCTGGATAATATTTGGATGTGCGTAAGCTAACTTTGTGTTGTAGGCACTAGATTCCAACTATTATGGCAATTGTGATTATTGTATGTGATTGATTGTGTTTGATGTAAATTATTTGAATCCTCGGGGTTGACGAGGCTAGATAAGTTATTTAATTTTTATAATTAAATATGACACTTGTTTACCCAAGCTTTCTATTTACTTTTGATCTAGATGACATGTACACTACTTTGTGAGTATAGGATTAGTGGATGTAAATAAGTAAGCTAGTCATCTTGGCTCGGGGAATCCTTCATGGTGGCTTGCGCATGGAAAGGATGGAGTGGACGAGGTGGCGACACGACTGGAGGTGCATTGGTGACCAAGGCCATAATAGTTGAAAAAATCTAGGATTTTTTCATTGCACTATTATAATGGTTTATGTGCTTGTTGTGTGTGTGCATGTGAAAAACCTCAAACATAAATAACTAAGTGGGAGAGGGACCCTAAGGGTCCCATGACCTCCATTACAATATGATAAGTGATGCGAACAAGTCTGCGCGTCGACTCTGAGTGCCTTCCTCTCCATCGGATGGGCTTGTTCTGTGGATCACTAGATCAGAAAAGACTATAGGAAATTATTGAAGGGCGTGTGTACTTCCCCATTGGAAGACACATAATTGGAAATAATTTTCTTAGTATCGTGTAATGGTAAACACTTAGATACAAATAATAGTATCCTCCCCATCGGAGTCACTGCTATTATTTGTAAGACCGAAGAGGACCAACTATTAATTTTACTTGTCAAAAAGTTAGGATGACAAGATAGTAAAATTAATGGGTAAAACCTCCTCTCACAAATGTAGAATTCGTATACGTCCACACCATCGTGGCATACATAATTCTTGGTGTTTTGAGGTGTTGGTAGATTTTGTAATAAATTGTTTTTGAGGAGTCAATTTATTTTCGAAATCTATAGTGTGTGATTGTTATGATTCTCAGGTGCTTTAAAATGGATCTAGACCCACTTGACCTAATTCAATGAGAAACCCAAATAAATGCCCCTAATAATGATAAGGATTGGGAATTAAACATGGATTTTATCTCTACTGCCGAGGAACCCAAAAGTGATCTTGTCGAGTTCTGTGCTGAAAAACCTAGCGAGATTAACACTGAAGAGGAGTTTGAATATTTTAGGAAATGGCTAGAAGCAGACGAGACGACTGAGAGTCGTCAAAATCAGGCTTCTTCCATTACCGGTAATAAAATATCCGAACTCAATGAACTCTTCAGGGAAAGTAATCAAGCCGCTAGGCATAAGGTCTTGAAGAAATTGATGACAACTGTCTTAGTTGAGGGTATGCCCGTAAGGGAACATGTTCTCAAAATGATGGCTTGGCTGAAGGAGATGGAAATCCTTGGAGCAATAATTGATGGGGAAACCCAGATCGATTTTATCCTCCTATCTCTATCAAAGAGTTTTGAGGAGATCCGCCTAAGATACAATGTGGACAATCGTGCATATTCATTGGCAGAGCTTCTGACAGAACACGAGGTGGCAGAGGGGTTTTCTCTTTAGAGTTCACAGACTTTCATTACTCAAGAGGTTTCTACTTCTAAACCGAAAGGAAAGAAGAAGAAGAAACAAGCTGGAGCAAAGAAAGAATTACAGGGACCTCAGGGGTGCATAAAGAAGCCGAAAGGCAAGTGCTTTGTGTGCAAGCAGTCTGGACATTGGAAGACGGATTGTCCCCGCCGTTAGAGTAGTGATACAGGTATATTTTCTTCTTTTGTCATTGTAACATATTTAGCGGTGATATCTACCAGTACTTGGTGAGTAGATACGGATGCCACTAATCATATCTGCATTTTTGTGTAGGGGTTCCAGGAAACCTGACGGTTAGCTAAGGAGGATATCACTGACTACATGGATGGGCTATAGAGATGACTTTTTGCAGTGGGAGTTTTATCTATTCATTTATGTCTTTATCATAGGATGATATAGTTTTGGCTTTATAGAGATTGCCTTTATGTACTTAGTTTTTGGAAAGAACTTTTTGTTCATTTTCTGGAATAAGATATTTCTATTGCTTTTATTTGTTAAAAGTGGAATAGAAGGATTATCTAATTAAAGTACATAGATAGGCAATTAGTATATAAAACCAAAAGGCTCCATGATGCAATTAATAGCTTATCATCTTAACTAATGTAAGAGAAAGGTTTCTTCCAAGTAGAACCAAACATATATGTTGGCTCTAAGGTTGGTCTTGTTAACCTCTAGTAAGATTCAAAAGTGGTCAACCAATAAAGCCCTTGGGTTCATTGGTAAAGGAAGACTTGTCTTCCTTAAAGATCTTTTGACTCTTACTAGGGAGGTAACAAAACCAAATAGGTTTGTTCTAAGCCTAGGGGCATAGAGTCAAAGATATGTAAGAAATGGTTCATCCTAATAAGTATAGGTCCTTAGTCTATCCAGAATAGAGGTACCTTTGAATATTTTACTTATTTTATAAACAATTATTCAAAGGACAAAGTACATTTACTTGATGTACTGCAAGACTGAATACTTTGATGAGATCAAAGAGTTCAAGTCTGATGTAGAAGAAACATCAAAGTAAAAGTATTGTGACATTATGATTAGATCATAGTGTCAAGTACCTCTAGGGATAGTTGTAGGACTTACTTATCAGAGAATTGAGATTTGATCCTAATTCACTCCACCTGGTGCACCCCAACAGAACGGTGCAACCCATGGAAGGAAGAAGGTCTCTTAAGCTAATAGTTAAGGAGATGATAAGTCACTCTGAGATTAGCCAGATTTGTTCAAAGGGATATGCCTTGGACACGACAGTATATATGCTTGATTCCTTCTAGGTTAGTTGTCTCTTAATACGATAGAGATGTGGACTAAGCGAAGGCTTAGTCTAAGGCATGTTCAGATTATGAGTAGTTCAGCACATATGCTGAAGAGAGACAATGACAAGTTGGAATCTAGTGCATATATTCGTAGGCTATCCTAAGGGAACAATAAGGTGATTTAATAGTCCTAAGGATCAGAGGATATTCGTTGGGGTGATTGTCTGATTCTTAGAAAGAGGACTATGTAATAAACCACAAGTCCATGAGTAGAACTATTCTGAGATACATCCCGGTCTTAGTACCAACTGTACAAGAGGAGATACCACAAGGTATTGCACCTCGTGTCACTGAAGATATACAAAAGGTACCTTGTCGCAGTGGGAGGGTTGTTACTCAACTTAAAGGTCTCATATTCTTAGAGAGTCTATGAACTGGGCCCTAAGTCAACATGAACCAGATCTCTAGATCTATGCGCTTTGAAGAGATAAATCTGATGATATGGATTTGTTCAAAGGACGGATGATATTGTGTATATAAAATATAATAGAAATGAAGTGGTATTCTTGTACTATACGTAGATAATATTTTATTAGTTGACAACAATGACGGGATATTGTCAGATGTAAGGGTATGGTTGACGACACAATTATGAAGGACTTGAGAGAAATAAGACACATCCTTGGGGATCAAAGGGATATCCAGACAAAGATGATGTGCTTATCTCAAGCTTCATATAAAATATTGTCCTAGCTCATTCTAGCATGGATACCTCCAAAGGAAAGTTTTGTACTTTTCAGTTTAGGAGCTACTCTATCTAAGAGATATGTTTGGATTATCAAAGGTGATAGAGTAGGAAATGGCGGTTCCTCTAGCATCAGCTAAAGGAAGTATTTTGTATGCTAGAAACGAGCCCAGACATCTGTTGTGCAGTGGGCATAGGTAACAGATATCGGAGTAACCCAGGTCAAGGAAATTGGACTGCGGTAAAAGCATGTATTAGTACCTGAGAAGGACTAAGGACTATATGCTGATTTACCAGGCAGACCAATCTCCTGTGGGTTATATGGATACAAAATTCCAATCTAGACAGGAGCATATATAGGTATTCCTCGGGTTTTGTGTTTACTTTTAGGAGGTAGAACCATTGTATAGTAGTGTGTTGCGTAGTGCCTGCATGATGGACCCTACTATGGAGGTTGGATATTCTGGCAGTCTGTGAGGTAACCAAAATAGCTACATGATTCAGAAACCTCAAGATGGACTTCGATGTGATTCCTGGATTGCTCAGAACTATCACATTTGATGTGATCAAAAATGGTGCAGTGACAAACTCGAAGGAATCACGAGTCCATAAGGCGAATAAACACATAGAGCGCAAGTACCACCCAGAAGAGGAATACCTGTCATTGCCTAGATTACATCAGAGGATGACCTAGGTGGATCATTTCACTAAGGCCTTAGTAAGCGAGAGCTTTTAGGCATGGGAAGGATCTAGAGGTTAGATGTATGACATTTTGAAAATAACAAAATCTTTGAGTATAAATGGGAGATTGTTAGGATGTATACTAAAAGTCTTGCTTTTGGTTAGGATACATTTACATTTTAAAGAGAATCGCAAAATCACACAGTGCATATTTATATTAGTATGTGCACAAACAGTTTGATACTTGGTATTATAGATAACATGGTGTATGGTGTCGCACAAAAGATCATGTTATCAGGTTCCTTGCCGAAGTATAAGAAAGAGGCTCACAACCGAGATGGAGTTGGAAAACCATCGACATGGTTGTAGTCTAATTAGGTATGGTTTATCTTAACCATAGAATTACACTAGTGTACTTTGTGTACATTGAGAATGACAAAAAGAGAGGTCATCCAATTTTGTACTGACTTCGTAAATTTGATTAGACCTTGGATTATATTATGGAGTACGATCTCTGAATCCCAAAATAATAACGGACACATGTAGTTAATTAATTATTACTTTGATTTACCAATGGGCGAGATCTATTCTGTTAGATCGATAGGCCCAATAAGTTGGGTAATAATTTTATCTACATGGTGTGCCGTTGATTATTGATGGAATCCGTATCCTAGTGAGCCGGGATGATGATGCCCCCTTGGTGAGCTCAAAAGGATCGTCATGTCAAATCTTGCAAGTGAACTATGGTTCGGCATGATGAAAAGGTTGAGTGGTACTAATCAAGGATCAAGAGGATAATTAATTTAATTATTAGTAAATTAAATTAATTATCGGACATTCGATATCTTAAACATAGGGAGATGGACAACTCGTAATATGTGAAGCCCATATGAAAATATGGGGTTGGTGAGGAAGTACAATGAGATCCTTTAGTGGAATGGATCACCATTAATGGATCGAGCTTGGATCTATTAGTGGGCCAAGAACCAACACCTTCTCATGGTCCCTATCTTAGCCCTATAAATTTCCCATAGGAGTCATGAAACAAGGTTTAATGAATTAATTGAGAATTAATTCGGATTAATCACAAACCCCCCCCCCAAAAAAACCTACATCTACTCTCTCTCCTAGGGCTTACCTTCCACCAGCAGTAGAGGAGGAGGAAGGAGGAGAATTCCTTGGGTTTTTGTTAGTAGGAGCCCTAGAGCCAATTATGTGATGATTGACTAGAGGCATTTTGTATCATATTCTATTATTAATAAAGGCATGTTTGGTTATTATACTTACTTTGTATTCTGTGCCGAATGACTAAGTATAATAATGTCCTTGTGTAGTAGGTTATTGTCTACATTATATCGATTGGTTGAATCGATAGTGAGATAATGTAGAGAACACTACACTAAATTATTCCTAGTCAAGCATTAATATTCAGGGACAATATTAATGCATGGAGACTAGCATGTAGTCAACTGATGACTTGAGCTCACAAGTCATGGATATGTGATATCAAGTTGACACATGGGTATACATTGGAGAATGTGTACTGAATGACCCGCCATGAGAAAGTTTCATAGATTGTCATATGAGTGTCATAGACTTTCTCGTGTGACTATTGGTATGAATAGTCCTTAGACCTGAAGTCACTACGGTTCCCTACATAAGGAGTTATGTACTTTGGTATCGTCAAACGTCACTCGTAACAGGGTGGACTATAAAGGCGATCACAGGGTATGTAATAAATTATGCGGAGGGATGTGAGTGATGTAGATGGGATCTATCCCTCCCATATGACGGGAGTGATATCTGTGGGCTCATTGATCGAGTAGGACTACTGAAACACATGGCCATGCTCGAATGAGTCAATATGAGATATTGAGCACATTTGTTTGAGTGAGTCTACTCGGGAATCAAGAAACACAAGATTGATTGAGGATGACACGGTCTATGCCTCATTGGTCAATCTAGATATCAAGGATAGAAGGACAAGGTCATACACTATCATAGTCACGGAGGTTTAATCGGATCTCGACTTTTCTTGTTACTTGGGTAGCAATGATGCATTGCTAGATGCCGCTCATTGCTTATGTGTATAAAGTGTTTAGGCGCATTGCCAACGTCCCGAGAACCTATTGGGTCACACACAAAGGGCACAATGCTTCGAGAAATCTGAGTTGGGAACTCGGGAGTCCAGGCTCAAGTTGGGAACTCGAGAGGCCGAGTCGGAGCTCGGCGGGCCGAGTCGGAGCTCGGCGGGCCGAGTCGGAGCTCGGCGGACCGAGTCGGAACTCGGCGGACTAGGTCGGCACTCGGCAGACTGGGTCGGAGCTTGGTGGACTGGGTCGGGAGCTCGCCACTCGGGAGACTTGGTCGGAGACCGAGTCGGAAGCTCGAGAGGCCCGGTCAGAGTTGCATGGAGGAAAGAGAAAAGTCTCTTTTCATTGGATGAAAAGATTCTTTTCTTGCATGGAAAATGATAAAGAGCCACATAAAAAGATGTGCTCTTTATTGGGAAGCCAAAGAGACACAAACCTCTTCATATTCATGAGATGATTATAAAAGAGGGTCTTGTGACTTTGGATGAGGGCTTCTTCTTGCATTAGCTTTTCCCCTTCCCTTCCTCTCTTCTTCCTCTCCTCCACTCTTGGCCGAAACCTTATTGTAAGGTTCTTGGTGTTTTTGAGCTACCTCATGTTGCTAGCACGGCTAAGGTAGTTCTCTCGAAGTTGAGAGATTGTGTCCGTGTCGATACGAATAGAGGCACGGACGCTTGAACGTGCAAGAGATCCGGCGCATCTTGGACAAGCGGGATAACCGAAGGGCACGCTTCAAAGGTATAAACAGTAGATAAATCTATTAGATAGATAGCTTTGTACGAGTTTTCTTTCGCATGGATCGCTTGTGGGTTCTTGTTTCCGCTGCATTTTTATTGTTTTATGCCAGGAGAACCCAACAGTGGTATCAGAGCCACTTGCGAAAGATCGTACAAAGTTTTTGTGCTTTTATATGTGATATAGAAGTAGGACAAGATTTTATGAGTGGCATATAACTGTTTATTGTAGCAGTCGGGCTCCCGACCTCCCACTCGGGAAGACAGACCATTGTGGTCATACCGAGCCGAGGCTTCCCAAGGCCACTCGGGAAAACAGGCGCTCGGGTCATCCCGGGGAAGGAGACCCTGAGACTGTCTCGGGAATGGGAGACCGACTCGGATTCATGTTGATGGATCCAGAGCAGCGGCTCACTCGGGGACTTGCCGTGAGTTTCTGCTCAAGGGCAGATTTTGTTTTTGCACTCATAATAAAATAAATGTCCTAAATCTATTGTGTATGATAACATGGTGAATGGTTATGGCCTTAACCCCAATGTGATTGGATGTATGTGTGGTGTGCATGTTGTAATTCATAATACGGCCTGCGTGTCGTGCCTTGTATCTATTCTTCCTAATTGTAAAATTAGATTTAGACTCGAATGTAACTCGAGTTTCTCCCATATTGTAATGTACAAAAGAGGAATGGAGTGTCCATTGAAGAATGAAGTTACAAGGAGGATGCCAACCACACATGATGACCGGAGGATGCTCTTGGAGAAAAAGTTATCCCTAGGTTGACCATCGATCTTCTCATTGGCTTGAGAAGATCGTAGTAGGACATAACCATGTCACATTTTCTTGCTTATATGTTGATATATGCTATGTGTGTATGTGATGCATGATTAGATAAAATGTTTATCTTAATTGAGTCAACTCCATATGTCTACCAAAGTTTGGTACTCATAAACTACCTCGATCATTTGTTGTTGGGTTCTGCCAAAGCGAAGCAACGCATTTTATCTTGGTAGAGTGCGAGAAGACAATTGTGATGTCCCGCTATCGAACTTTGGGTGAGACTTAACTAAGTCACCTCAATTGGATTGAGACACTTAGAGGCATATCCTAAAAGTTGGGAAAATTGGGTAAGAGAACAAATTATACTAAGTCTTGGGCGATTAGCCAAAGCTAACTTAAGATGATGTGTAATGACGTGGATCTTGACCCTTTTCAAGAGTTGCATACGATGTAATTGGTAAAATGTTACCTACCGAATTGTACCTAGTCTTGGGCGATTAGCCAAAGCTAACTCAAGATGAAGTACACACTACTAGAAAAAATGCATTTAACAACAGTGAATCACTGTTGTCGTAGGCCAAATACCACTGTTGTTAAAGGCCATGTTGTTAAATGGGGGGTCTACGACAACAGTGAATCACTGTTGTCGTATATCACATTTGACAATAGTTTGACAACAGTTATAAAACCGTTGTCGTATATCAATAACAACAGTTTATCACCGTTGTCGTATGTCATATTCACCGTTGTCTTTTATTATATTCGACAACAGTTTTTATAACCGTTGTCGTATATCAATAACAACAGTTTATCACCGTTGTCGTATGCCATATTCACCGTTGTCTTTTATTATATTCGATAACAGTTTTATCACCTGTGTTGTCGTATGCCACCGTTTATCTACAACAGTTTTATCCACAACAGTTTCATACCAATTTGACAACAAGGATATTTCCATTATACTTTCAATTAAAAGGCAATAATTTAACCTCGAAACAAAAACTACTATATATATCAAACATCATCAACATATTTACAATAACCTTTATACAAAGATCCACCACAAGCTTTCTACAGATGAAAAACCATAAAAGTATCTTTTGTCCAAAAACCTTTATACAGATGAAACCACTAAAGTATCTTCTGACCCAAATTACAAGAGTTCATAATTCTGACCCAACTAAACTTACAATGAAGTTCCAATCACAAAATTATAGCTTGGAAGGTCAGATTAATGGTCTTCAAACATGATCACGAACAAGTCCCTGCAGCTGGAAAAAAGAGAACAAACACTCTAATTAGTTATTCTATTAAATGCATATGTCCAATAAAAAATGATCCATGAAGATATGTATCAACAAACAACAAAAATAACAAACTAACAAACAAACAGTGAAGGCATACTCATTGACAAATTGTCATGTTGATGTTGAAATTGTCATATATATATAAAAGAATTGTAATTCAAACCAATCAGTGAAGACATACTCATTAACAAATTGTCATGTTGATGTTGAAATTGAGTGATTATTGTTCCCGACAGACAGAAATTCTTTAGTGTTAGTTTTTGAACCAAAGGGATGAAAGGGATGCGTGAATGACCATCAAAGAGGTTTAATAATACTTTCTTGTTGGACATTTTCTGACAAAAAGAAAAACATATAATGCATACCACCCCTAAACCTCATACACATTGCTGCTACCAGTAGAGCATTGCACCCTTCTTGGTTGATCTACGTTGGCTTCCCTAGAAGGCTAGAAGTGAACATATACTGTTAGTTTCAAATGTTAGCAATATATATCTTTGACAAGGCTAAAATGAACCCAAAAAAAAATGAGAAGACAATGGTAGAAGAGGAGACAAACTCTCATGACTACAACAGGATCTTTAGGGGAAGATATACTTTTAGAGATAGACCAAATTACCACATGGATATAAACACAAGATTACATTTTTGCCTAGATCAAGTCAAAGTGAGGCGATAGGAGAGGTTAACCGGAACTTGAATTTAGGGTAGGACAAGGATGCAATTCTGGTTTGTGCTTGACAAGAGCAATGATTAGCAAATTGGGAATTTGGCCAAAATGAAAGATTAGCCAAGAACAACATACAAGCACCTTACCATTATCTAACTCAAACAAGACAGATTTCTTCAAATACATAAAATGCTCGCTATATGTTGCCTACTTCTAATTAATGAGGAATGTTTCAATACAAAAATGCCCATCCCCTTGTGTACATTTTATTTTCTCAAATTTTTATTACCCAAGAATTTCTGTAAGTACACTTCTTGAGCAAGGAATCAAGGATTTATCATCTTGTTTTGATGCGTGAAGCATGCATAGTGCTCGTCCAGCAACATTCCAAGCAAAACTGCACCTACCAACGCCTCCCTTTTGTGCATAATCATATGCTAGATTATAAATAGCAAGAGCTTTCTCAAATACATCATCATGTCTCCTCGAGCTGTCTTCAAACTCGGCAGCTTCATACAACATCTATTAATTTGCCCAACTTGTCATGAACTTGGGAATGACAGAATGTGAGTGACAGATAGTTCATGTCTTTCAGAAAATATTTTAATTAGACTTACCCACTTATATTTCTTTGAATGTGAGTGACAGATTTCTTCAGAATAATTTTTTTTTCTCTTCCCTTAAACTATTTCATTCGCCTTCTGTTCTTTCTGTCCATGTACAGTGTATGTGTTTCCCCGTAAAAAAAGGTTTTAGCATTAGCGAATGTTAAGTAATATCTGAAAAGTTTATAATGAATTCCTTTTCCAGAATAGTAGATCTAAAGCATATGTTGTTAAAATAATGATTTCATTTTCCAAAGGAAAACAATATTCTAAAAAGCATACTGACACACAAACAGAGTTTTGATGAGAAGCACATATAACAAAAAGAAATTGTTTGACCAGCATTAACAAGTTAATAAATTTTAGCATTATTAATCATAGAACCGTTTTTAGGAATATGGTTATATAGAAATACTTGATTTGAAGGAACAAATACACGATAACAAGTATCCTTCCATTAAAAGAAGAAGAAAACTAATCTTTAGAAGATCAAAACATTATCACCTTGAATTCGAGAAGAGAGCCCCAGATCAAAAGTATCATATCTCCAAAAGAGTGAGTTGTCTGTAGAACATTTAGGGCCCTCGACATGGCATTGCTAGTCTGTGAAAGGTTTGCACAAAAACAGATAAAAGGTAGCCACTTCCATTTTAGCATTATAATTACAAAATCCAGTAAATGAATATCTAAGGCTGAGATGGGATAATAACAAATTTAGAAGTTCAACACCTAAAGAATAAAATAGCAAATAATCATATTTATGGATTCGTGCATCAGTAATTCTTCATGATTGTGAAAATTGTAAAGCTGTAATTGTTTGTGTTGCAGAAAGCTAATTTACTCCGCAAAGAGAAAACACAGGTATATTCTCTCCTCAAGCTGTGTTTATGTCAACTATTTGGATCGGCTGCATCAATCTTATCATTCCATCCTCCATTAAGTTCACATCCATTTAAGTTCTATGTGAGACCATATAATCAATAATATTCATACCTATTATCAAATAGGTATATCACCCGAAAGCTTAGTAACTAACATTTACCAGGAAATGTTTAAACCTTAGTAACTAACATTTACATACCTATTATCAAATATAATCTTGTATACAATCAGCTATCGCGGAGCGCACTTCATCAATTTCATCTTGGGAGTACTCTGCTTTTGCAAACTATGAACAAAAACACATTATATGATTGTACAGAATAAAACATAACAACTTGAAAAAATTTATAACTAGATAACTTTAAATATTTGAGATAATAAAGAAATTATTACTATCGTTCAGAATGCATCCCCCTCGATTGATGTAACTTCTTCAGTAATTTGCTTCATAAATCTCATCACATAATATCCACATTGTTTGGCATCCGGTTGCCTAGGAACCTAAGGCAAAGATAATTCATATTTTTAATGCTTAAAATACCAATATTATACACAATAAAATTTTTTGATTTAAATAGAAGTACAAATACCTTAATCACTTCCCACTGTACTTGTTTTCTTCCTTTTCTTCCTTGGAACGAATTAAACAATTTTATTGCCCTTCAATTATACATTAGGTACAGTAGTTGATAAACTATTGTTTTAAGACTAATTTAGATGCATACTAACTAATTTTA
This sequence comes from Boesenbergia rotunda, assembly GCA_024364735.1. Taxonomy (NCBI): domain Eukaryota; kingdom Viridiplantae; phylum Streptophyta; class Magnoliopsida; order Zingiberales; family Zingiberaceae; genus Boesenbergia; species Boesenbergia rotunda. Next base: position 66,347 of record JAGFNQ010006831.1, on the reverse strand, counting down.
TTGCTGAAGTCGATACCGACGATGCAAGCCATGCCAGCAACAAAGGCTGCAAAAGCAGCAGAAAAGCTGAAGAAGAACAGGCAAACAGAATTAGGACCTTACAGAAAAGTATTTTATTATTTGAAGATCCAGAATACAAGGAAAAAAGAAACATGATGTTAATAAAATCAACTTTCTGGGAAAAAAACAGAGAAAGAAGAGTAATGTTCTTTCTTATGCCAATTTAGGATGTTAATAAAATTCAGAAGCAACTAAACAAAGAGAAAATAGAAGAAATAAATAAATAAGTAAAGAACAGAAAATAAAAACAACCACAACTGTAGATAATCAATTTGTCCTCTAAATGCAAGAGACTAAATTTTTTTAGTTAAAACTGTTTGCGCATCTACATTGTGCTTCCATATCTTATAAGTGAATAAGGATGTACATATATGGCAACCCTCAATACCAAGGAAATATCAACAAAGATTTACGAATTATGATGAGGGTTGCTTCATTCATATTGCTGTGGATGGCAGCAATCCAACAACAATAACAACAAAGGGCATTCTAAGTCATTCGAGGACTACTAATGTCCATTTGTGAGCTATGGCATAATTAAAAATTAATGGATATCTAGAATTTAACTTAGTCATAATAATTAGACTTCTGCTCATATTCACTTAAATGCTAGGATGCAGATATGCGTACACCAAGGTGTTTCCTTAAGAAAATAACAAAGATAGAAGTTGATTTGGGTTCTTTATTAACTGGCACTATTCTTATAGTTTGATATTCAGAACAACATAACATTTTCATGCACCAATATATGTCATTTTGATTGTTTTCTGAAGAACAAATGATAACCACTACAGGAAATGATAACCAAAAGAAAATTTGTGAACGTGACTCCAAGATGGACTGAGTTTGCAGAATAAAATACAATGTTTAATTGTATCCTTCTAGGTCCTACATACATCAGTGAAGTTTAATTGTTTCATACTAACATAACAAACATCTTAATACAGGATACGACTATACTTGCATCAACAAAACAAGAAAAGAGATAAACCTTTCGTTCTTGGTAGATGCTTCCAGAAATACTTGAGAAACTATTTGACAGCCATCACTGTGAGTGAGAGACTGCAAATATATCATATTATTGCTTTCCTCTTATCAAAACATGTTCTTCGTATGCTTAGATCCAGTGGATAGTCCTTAATAACTCTTTCTCAATTAGAACCATCGGAGAAAAATAATAGCATTATTAACCCAGAAAACATTCAATCTCACTTAGCACAAGAAGAATCTTCGAGATTAGCAGAGTTCTTTGCAACAAAACCTACAGTTTTAAGAATTACAACAGTAAACCAAAGAATCAAGCATCTAAACCAATTAAGACGAAAACTAACCATCGCGAAGGGGAAGGGACGCGATTCATACGTTGGCTGGAGAAGGGATGACACCGCCCTCACCCTGAATCTTCAGCGCCTTCTTCCTCTCCTCAAGCTCACGGATCTTTTGCATCTGGAGCATCCGCTCCATGACGAGCTCGTACTCGCACTTCTCGTAGACATGGCGCTCGTTCTCGCACTTCCATGGCAGAAAGAACTCAGCGGTGCGGCACTTGTTGAGAGGAATAAGGAGATGAGCGCACTCGTCGCGGTAGGGGATGGGAACCTTGTTCTCCTCCATCTCCTTCTGCGTCGCGATCATCAGCTTCGAAGATCCCAGCTTCACCTCTTCCGCCATTGCTCGACCAATCGCTCTCGCTCTCGCTCCTCCTCTCTCTCCGTATCCCCCTCTATCGATCGAATTTCACACCCTGGAGACCGCAGTGCTCGATCTTGCAAACAATTTTTTGCCCTAGGGCAGGAGATGCCAGAAACCATAGAGTAGGAAACTAACCTGGTTGACGAATTGATGGGCGAGCAGGACCGGATCGATTAGAGACGGCGGCCTCAAGCTCGAACAAAACCCTTGCCTTTTCTTCTCATGGCCAGGAAACCTCAAAGAGGAGCAAAACCCTTGCCTTTTCTTCTCGTGCGTCGAGGGGAGGGGGAGATGCAAGCACGGCGAAGAGGGGACGGAGGCGCGTCGTCGGGCAAAAGGGGTGGCGCGTCGTCGGGAGAAGGAGGAGGTGTTGTGCGTGAAGTTAGGGCTCGAGTATATGCTCTAAAAACAAATATAAAGAGGTTAATTTATTTTAAAAAAAACATATTTAATTTTGTTTATTGCTTGAACAGCACAACAATACAACAACAACAGTTTAATATAACTGTTGTCTATTGTCATAATAGACAACAGTTTATCACATCAGTTGTTGTAAATCCTGCCTATAGACAACATTTATTTTATAACTGTTGTCGTTGAGTATACATACGACAACATTTTGTTATTACTATTGTCTTTTTACGTATACAGACCAACAACAACAATGGTTAATACTAAAACTGTTGTTAAATTGACATACGACAACACTTTATCAAAAAAACCCGTTGTCGATTATGGTGTTGTGAATTTGAATGCAAAAATTCTAGTAGTGNCAAGATTGATTGAGGATGACACGGTCTATGCCTCATTGGTCAATCTAGATATCAAGGATAGAAGGACAAGGTCATACACTATCATAGTCACGGAGGTTTAGTCGGATCTCGACTTTTCTGTTACTTGGGGTAGCAATGATGCATTGCTAGATGCCGCTCATTTCTTATGTGTCTAAAGTTATTTAGGCGCATTGCCAACGTCCCGAGAACCTATTGGGTCACACACAAAGGGCACAATGCTTCGGGAAATCTGAGTTGGGAACTCGGGAGTCCAGGCTCAAGTTGGGAACTCGAGAGGCCGAGTCGGAGCTCGGCGGGCCGAGTCGGAGCTCGGCGGGCCGAGTCGGAGCTCGGCGGGCCGAGTCGGAGCTCGGCGGGCCGAGTCGGAGCTCGGCGGACTGAGTCAGAACTCGGCGGACTAGGTCGGCACTCGGCAGACTGGGTCGGAGCTCGGTGGACTGGGTCGGGAGCTCGCCACTCGGGAGACTTGGTCAGAGACCGAGTCGGAAGCCCGAGAGGCCCGGTTGGAGTTGCATGGAGGAAAGAGAAAAGTCTCTTTTCATTGGATGAAAAGATTCTTTTCTTGCATGGGAAATGATAAAGAGCCACATAAAAAGATGTGCTCTTTATTGGGAAGCCAAAGAGACACAAACCTCTTCATATTCATGAGATGATTATAAAAGAGAGTCTTGTGGCTTTGGATGAGGGCTTCTTCTTGCATTAGCTTTTCCCCTTCCCTTCCTCTCTTCTTCCTCTCCTCCACTCTTGGCCGAAACCTTATTGTAAGGTTCTTGGTGTTTTTGAGCTACCTCAAGTTGCTAGCACGACTAAGGTAGTTCTCCCGAAGTTGAGAGATTGTGTCCGTGTCGATACAAATAGAGGCACGGACGCTTGAACGTGCAAGAGATCTGGCGCATCTTGGACAAGCGGGATAACCGAAGGGCACGCTTCAAAGGTATAAACAGTAGATAAATCTATTAGATAGATAGCTTTGTACGAGTTTTCTTTCGCATGGATCGCTTGTGGGTTCTTGTTTCCGCTGCATTTTTATTGTTTTGGGCCAGGAGAACCCAACAATGGTATCAGAGCCACTTGCGAAAGATCGTACAAAGTTTTTGTGCTTTTATATGTGATATAGAAGTAGGACAAGATTTTATGAGTGGCATATAACTGTTTATTGTAGCAGTCGGGCTCCCGACCTCCCACTCGGGAAGACAGACCATTGTGGTCATACCGAGCCGAGGCTTCCCGAGGCCACTCGGGAAAACAGGCGCTCGGCTCATCCCGGGGAAGGAGACCCCGAGACTGTCTCGGGAATGGGAGACCGACTCGGATTCATGTTGATGGATCCAGAGCAGCGGCTCACTCGGGGACTTGCCGTGGGTTTCTACTCAAGGGCAGATTTTGTTTTTGCACTCATAATAAAATAAATGTCCTAAATCTATTGTGTATGATAACATGGTGAATGGTTATGGCCTTAACCCCAATGTGATTGGATGTATGTGTGGTGTGCATGTTGTAATTCATAATACGGCCTGCGTGTCGTGCCTTGTATCTATTCTTCCTAATTGTAAAATTAGATTTAGACTCGAATGTAACTCGAATTTCTCCCATATTGTAATGTACAAAAGAGGAATGGAGTGTCCATTGAAGAATGAAGTTACAAGGAGGATGCCAACCACACATGATGACCGGAGGATGCTCTTGGAGAAAAAGTTATCCCTAGGTTGACCATCGATCTTCTCATTGGCTTGAGAAGATCGTAGTAGGACATAACCATGTCACATTTTCTTGCTTATATGTTGATATATGCTATGTGTGTATGTGATGCATGATTAGATAAAATGTTAATCTTAATTGAGTCAACTCCATAAACTACCTCGATCATTTGTTGTTGGGTTCTGCCAAAGCGAAGCAACGCATTTTATCTTGGTAGAGTGCAAGAGGACAATTGTGATGTCCCGCTATCGAACTTTGGGTGAGACTTAACTAAGTCACCTCAATTGGATTGAGACACTTAGAGGCATATCCTAAAAGTTGGGAAAATTGGGTAAGAGAACAAATTATACTAAGTCTTGGGCGATTAGCCAAAGCTAACTTAAGATGATGTGTAATGACGTGGATCTTGACCCTTTTCAAGAGTTGCATACGATGTAATTGGTAAAATGTTACCTACCGAATTGTACCTAGTCTTGGGCGATTAGCCAAAGCTAACTCAAGATGAAGTATAATTTGGATCTTGTCCCACATAAATGTAGTCGCCATTTGGTTTGGAGCTAGTAGTGTGGACAAAAATGAGTTTACCTACATCCATGACTAGCCCCTACAAAAGCTCTACGATTTAGTGGGAGCATCATTTAATTAAAGGCCTAATTAAATGATATAGATATGATACTTATCTCTGCATGTTGAATTGTTGTAGATCACCATGTCGTCTAATACGTCGAATACTCTCTCTCTGCGATCTGTCCTTGAGAAGGACAAGCTCAACGGAGCTAATTTCCTGGACTGGTACAGGAACTTGAGGATAGTCCTCAAACAAGAACGTAAACTGTACGTTCTAGAGCAACCCCTTCCAGAAGCACTCATTGCTACCGCCACCCGTGCTGAAAAGGATGCTTACAAGAAGCATCAGGATGATGCATTAGATGTATCATGCCTCATGCTTGCCACCATGAACTCTGAGCTTCAGAAGCAACACGAGAACATGAATGCACATGATATGGTTGAACATCTGAAACAACTGTATCAAGGGCAAGCTAGGCACGAGCGGTTCGAGGTGTCCAAAGCCCTATTTGCATGCAAGATGCAAGAGGGAACTCCTGTAGGGACTCACGTACTCAAGATGATTGGGTATGTGGAGAACCTTGAAAGATTAGGATTCCCACTGGGCCAAGAATTGGCAACAGACCTTATCCTGCAATTGTTGTCGGAGGGTTATAATCAATTTGTCATGAACTACAACATGAATGAAATTGATAAGCCTTTGCCTGAGATGCTCAGCATGTTGAGAACTGCTGAACCCAATCTCAAGAAAACCAAGACCAGTAATGTACTGATGGTAAATAATGGCAAAGGCAAATGGAAGCCTAAAGGCAAGGGTAAGACCCAAGCCAAAGGCAAGGCCAACTCTACTACATCCAAGGCAAAAGGTAAGGTGCCTAAGGAAGGGACCTGCTTCCATTGTGGTGAGACCGGACATTGGAAGAGGAACTGCAAACATTACCTAGAGGAAGCAAAGAAGAAAAGAAGTGAGACTTCTGCCTCAATTATTTTTGTTATAGAAGTCAATCTATCTATCTCTTCTTCTTGGGTATTAGATACCGGATGTGTTTCTCACATTTGTACTAATGTGCAGGGCCTTCAAAGAGCTAGATTATTGACCAAGGGCGAGGTTGATCTACGAGTAGGCAACGGAGCAAGAGTTGCTGTTATTGCTGTAGCAACATATTCCTTGTCTTTGCCCACTGGGCTTATCTTAGAACTAGAAGAGTGCTATTATGTACCTGCATTAACTAAGAACATTATTTCAGTGTCTTGTTTGGACAAGAAAGGCTTTTCATTTATCATAAAGGACAAATGTTGTTCTATAATGCTAAATGACATGTTCTATTGTAATGCACCATTAATAAATGGACTCTATGTTCTAGATCTAGAGAACCCAATCTATAACATAAATACCAAACGGTTCAAACCAAATGACTTGAACCAAGCATATCTCTGGCATTGTCGCTTAGGACATATAAATGAGAGTCGCATATCCCAGCTCCATAAGGATGGATTACTGGACTCATTTGATTTTGAATCATATGAGACATGTGAATCTTGTCTTCTAGGCAAGATGACCAAGACTCCATTTGGTGGTCACGGCGAAAGAGCAACAGAGTTGTTAGGACTCATACATACTGATGTATGTGGCCCTTTCAATGTCGCAGCTAGAGGAGGCTATCAGTACTTCATCACTTTCACTGATGATATCAGTAGGTATGGCTATGTGTATCTTATGAGACACAAGTCAGAATCCTTTGAAAAGTTCAAATAATTCAAGAATGAAGTACAAAATCAACTTGGCAAGAGTATTAAGATGCTTCGATCAGATCGAGGCGGTGAATACCTTAGCCAAGAGTTTCGTGACCATCTAGCAGAGTGTGGGATCATATCCCAACTCACTCCACCTGGAACACCACAGTGGAATGGTGTGTCCAGGCAGAGAAATCGTACTCTATTAGATATGGTACGATCGATGATGAGTCAGACAGATCTTCCTACTTCCTTCTGGGGATTCGCTCTAGAGACAGCTCTTTTCACACTTAACCGAGCTCCATCAAAGGTCGTCGAAAAGACACCATATATGATATGGACTGGGAAGAATCCCATGATATCTTTTATAAGGATTTGGGGTTGTGAGACTTACGTTCGACGTCAAGTCTCAGTTAAACTAGGACCCAAATCTGATAAGTGTTATTTTGTAGGATATCCCAAGGAAACGAAGGGATATTACTTTTACAATCCCACATTTGGCAAAGTGTTTGTCGCCAGAAATGGCGTCTTTCTAGAAAAGGAGTTTATTTCTAGAAGAGTTAGTGGGAGTAAAGTCCATCTTGAAGAAGTTCAAGATACAGATAACACTGAGGCCTTAATGGACACTGAACAGGCACCACAAGATATTATGGATCAAGAGGTTGTTACACAAGAAGTTGTGGAACAACAAGATGTTCAAGTAGACCAACCTCCTCGCAGATCTGATAGGATACGTCGTCAACCTGAGAGATACTCTTTTCTCTTGTCTGACCATGATGACGTTACGCTCATTGAGTTAAATGAGCCTACATCCTATCAAGAAGCTGTGATGAGCCCAGCTTCTGAGAAATGGCTAGAAGCCATGAGGTCCGAAATGGAATCCATGTACACTAACCAAGTATGGACTTTGGTTGATCCACTTGAGGGGATTAAACCCATTGGGTGTAAGTGGGTCTTTAGAAGAAAGACTGACATGGATGGACTCATGCATACCTATAAAGGGCGATTGGTAGCTAAAGGTTTCAAGCAAATTCATGGTATCGACTATGATGAAACTTTTTCACCAGTTGCGATGCTTAAGTCTATTCGGATCATGCTTGCTATTGCAGCTTACCATGATTACGAGATCTGGCAGATGGATGTCAAAACCACATTCCTAAATGGGAATCTACTCGAGGATGTGTACATGACACAACCTGAGGGTTTTGTAGATCCAGAGCATGCTGGAAAGGTATGTAAGTTGCAAAGGTCCATTTATGGGCTAAAGCAAGCTTCTCGAAGCTGGAATCTTCGATTCGATGATGCAATCAAAGCGTTTGGTTTCATCAAGAATGAAGATGAACCCTGTGTCTACAAGAGGGTTAGTGGGAGCACAGTTATCTTCCTGATCTTGTATGTAGATGACATACTTCTCATTGGGAATGATATCCCTTCACTACAGTCTGTAAAGACATGGCTCGGGAATTGTTTCTCAATGAAAGACTTAGGTGAAGCAGCCTATATCCTAGGCATCAAGATCTATAGAGATAGATCTAAGAGATTGCTTGGCATAAGTCAGAGTACATATGTTGACAAGGTGCTTAATCATTTTGCCATGCAGAATTCCAAGAAGGGATTTCTGCCAATGTCACATGGTGTGAGTCTTTCGAAGACTCAATGTCCCTCTTCTAAGGAGGAGAGAGACCGTATGGATCAGATCCCTTATGCATCCGTTATAGGGTCTATCATGTACGCCATGCTTTGTACTCGTCCAGATGTCTCATATGCTTTGAGCATGACGAGCAAGTACCAGTCAGATCCAGGTGAATGTCACTGGATAGCTGTCAAGAATATTCTTAAGTACTTACGAAGGACGAAAGAATATTTCTTGATATTTGGAGGCGATGAGGAGCTAGCTGTAAAGGGTTACAGTGACGCAAGCTTCTAAACAGACAGGGATGATTTTAGATCGCAGTCAGGATATGTATTTTGCCTGAATGGTGACGCTGTGAGCTGGAAGAGTTCGAAGCAGGACACAGTCACAGATTCTACAATAGAGGCCGAGTATATTGCCGCGTCTGAGGCGGCAAAAGAGGCTGTTTGGATCTGAAAGTTCATCACAGAGCTTGGTGTGGTTCCTAGCATAGCAGATCCAATAGACCTCTATTGTGACAACAATGGGGCTATTGCACAGGCTAAGGAACCTCGTTCACATCAGCGGACCAAACATATACTACGACGCTTCCATCTCATTCGAGAGATCATCGATAGAGGAGATGTGAGGATATGCAGAGTACACACTGATTCTAACATCGCAGATCCTTTGACCAAGGCTTTGGCACAAAAGAAGCATGATGGTCATACCAGGTCACTGGGTATTAGATACTACAGTGATTGGCACTAGTGCTAGTGGGAGATTGTTAGTAGGAGCCCTAGAGCCAATTATGTGATGATTGACTAGAGGCATTTTGTATCATATTCTATTATTAATAAAGGCATGTTTGGTTATTATACTTTCTTTGTATTCTGTTCCGAATGACTAAGTATAATAATGTCCTTGTGTAGTAGGTTCTTGTCTACATTATATCGATTGGTTGAATCGATAGTGAGATAATGTAGAGAACACTACACTAAATTATTCCTAGTCAAGCATTAATACTCAGGGACAATATTAATGCATGGAGACTAGCATGTAGTCAACTGATGACTTGAGCTCACAAGTCATGGATATGTGATATCAAGTTGACACATGGGTATACATTGGAGAATGTGTACTGAATGACCCGCCATGAGAAAGTTTCATAGATTGTCATATGAGTGTCATAGACTTTCTCGTGTAACTATTGGTATGAATAGTCCTTAGACCTGAAGTCACTACGGTTCCCTACATAAGGAGTTATGTACTTTGGTATCGTCAAACGTCACTCGTAACAGGGTGGACTATAAAGGCGATCACTGGGTATGTAATGAATTATGCGGAGGGATGTGAGTGATGTAGATGGGATCTATCATAGTCATGGAGGTTTAGTCGGATCTCGACTTTTCTTGTTACTTGGGTAGCAATGATGCATTGCTAGATGCCGCTCATTGCTTATGTGTCTAAAGTATTTAGGCGCATTGTCAACATCCCGAGAACCTATTAGGTCACACACAAAGGGCACAATGCTTCGGGAAATCCGAGTTGGGAACTCGGGAGTCCAGGCTCGAGTTAGGAACTCGAGAGGCCGAGCCGGAGCTCGGCGGGCCGAGCCGGAGCTCGGCGGACTAGGTTGGCACTCGGCAGACTGGGTAGGAGCTCGGTGGACTGGGTCGGGAGCTCGCCACTCGGGAGACTTGGTCGGAGACCGAGTCAGAAGCCCGAGAGGCCCGGTCGGAGTTGCATGGAGGAAAAAGAAAAGTCTCTTTTCATTGGATGAAAAGATTCTTTTCTTGTATGGGAAATGATAAAGAGCGACATAAAAAGATGTGCTCTTTATTGGGAAGCCAAAGAGACACAAACCTCTTCATATTCATGGGATGATTATAAAAGAAGGTCTTGTGACTTTGGATGAGGGCTTCTTCTTGCCTTAGCTTTTCCCCTTCCCTTCCTCTCTTCTTCCTCTCCTCCACTCTTGGCTGAAACCTTATTGTAAGGTTCTTGGTGTTTTCGAGCTACCTCAAGTTGCTAGCAAGACTAAGGTAGTTCTCCCGAAGTTGAGAGATTGTGTCCGTGTCGATACGAATAGAGGCATGGACGCTTGAACGTGCAAGAGATCCGGCGCATCTTGGACGAGCGGGATAACCGAAGGGCACGCTTCAAAGGTATAAACAGTAGGTAAATCTATTAGATAGATAGCTTTGTACGAGTTTTCTTTCGCATGGATCGCTCGTGGGTTCTTGTTTCCGCTGCGTTTTTATTGTTTTGTGCCGGGAGAACCCAACAATTTTCACATCCATCAGCTCCTTCTCTTTGGTGTGGAAGGTCAGCTAGACCTGGGAGAGATTGAGAAGGAGAAGAAGGACGCCGGAGGAGACTGTTTCCGGCGGCTGTGAGCTGTGCGGCAGCGGCGGCGATAGGAAGGAGAAGAACTGCTTCTTTCTCTTTAGTTTCTTCTCTTGAGAACTTCACCGGCATCCTCTCAGTATGCACAGGCAGGGAGCAGAGAGGAGGAGCGGTTGGTGGCCGGGAAAAACAAGGATCTTCCTTGTTCGGCGCCGGCAAGGGTAAGGAGGCAGCTTTAGGGTTTCGGTGGGTTTTAAAGGAAGAAGGAGATTTGTTCTCCCCATTTCTTCCTCTTCTTCATCTTCCTTATCTTCCTCTCGGAGCTATCTTGGGTCCGATCGGACCTCGGAGCTTGAGATGGTCGGCGGCTTGAGGAGGAGAAGGTGATAAGTGGTCGGCGCAAGTAACCCTAGGCATCTAGGGTTTGTGTTGGTGGGAAGAAGCTAGAAGAAGATAGATTAATTCAAGGCCCTGAGTGACTCTGCATCTTGGTAGATCGTCACCCACATTACGTCCATGAGGGGAGGGTCATAAGGTAGAAGACTGCGAGGTAAACGGCGAGGTATAATTCTCCCAATCTCCGTTTTACTTTTGTTATGCTTAATTGTGTCATGTCTCTTTGTCTTGTCATTTTATGTTTGTTAGTTAATTATTTTGATTATTGATCATGGATAATAATTAGCTAACTGGGCCCCGAAGATAAACACAAAAACCGGCGATCCGACCGTCGTCTTTTCCGCGGTTAATTAATCCGAAAAGTTACAAAGCCTTAACCATGGTTTCAGCTAAGTTGTGACTTGGATTAATTAACACGACGATGAGACGGTCGTTAGAGGGACGGGTCTCTATTCGGATTTAATTTTAATCCGTAGACATAGAGAGGTCTCTCAGGTACGACCATGTGGTTGTCTTGGAAACCGTCAAGCCATACCTCCCAACAAGGTGCCCGTGCCAGTCGGTACGAACCATGTTCTGATCGGCACACTCAACTAGAGGGCCTATGCTAGCTAGTACGAGCCATGCTCAAGCCACCGAACGGACCATAGGCACACATGCCCGCGGTTATAGCCAATGGTCACCCTTATTCTGAAGTTGTTGCACTTGACATAAGCGCTTGTGCTGCCGGGCATGGTATTAGGATGTATACTAAAAGCCTTGTTTTTGGATAGAATACATTTATATTTTAAAGAGAATCGCAAAATCACACCGTGCATATTTATATTAGTATATGCGCAACATGTCTCATACTTGGCATTGTAGATAACATGGTGCATAGTGTTGCACAGAAGATCATGTTATCATATTCCATGCAAAAGTATAAGAATGAGGCTTACAGCCGAGATGGAGTTGGACAAACCATCGAGATGGTTGTAGTTCAATTAGGTGTGGTTTATCTTAACCATAGAATTGCACTAGTGCACTTTGTGTGCATTGAGTAGGACTAAAAGAGAGGTCATTCAATTTTGTATTGATTTCATAAATTGGTTTAGACCTCGGATTATATTATGGAGTACGATCTCTGAATCCCGAAATAATAACGAGCACATGTAGTTAATTAATTATTACTTTGATTTACCAATGGGCGAGATCTATTCTGATAGATCAATAGGCTCGGTAAGTTGGGTAATAATTTTATCTGCATGGTGTGCCGTTGATTATTGACGGAATCTGTGCCCTGGTGAGTCGGGATGATGATGTTAGTAATATGAGAGAAGTGTCCTAAGGCAATCGCCTTATGATTGTAATCATTTACTTTAATAAATGAATATTCACTATTTGAGTTTACATGTTCATGTATTTGATTGAGATCTCAAACTCATTTACTGAATGTCCGCAATACAATTCACAGCATGAGAGAATTTGTGATGAATTCACAACTAGTGATTATCTCTACATGTGCAATTGTGAAGTATTGAAAATATCCCTAGTCAATGAATTGATAAATATGGACACTATCAATTCTGTTGAGACTAGCATGGGTTATTCTCTAATCAGCTGATTCTCACTGGCTGGTGACATTGGGATGTCCGGAGATAAACATGAATGCTAGTTAAGGGAACTAGTTCATTGGAGTGACTGACTGTAAAACTTCACATGGTAGTCTATATATAGACATGTCAGTGAAGTTCTTACTGCAGCTTAAGTGCGATGTTCCTTGAACTTGCGGTGTTCAAGTCATCTTGGTCATGGAGACTTATACTTTAACATCTTAAGCAAGCATCTCCAAGGAGGTGTGGACCCAGGATGGTTGGGTATAAGCCGAAGTGCCCGAAGATGTTTGAACAACCTACAAATGATTCACCACTCCTTGCGAGGAGATGTATACCCAGGCCTATCATCGGATTGTTACTCAAAGCCTCTGGCCAGAGCATGTCATGTTTAGAGTATGAGTCTCTTAAATACATGAGAGTAATTAGAAATCCAAAGGACGAGAGAACGTTACTTGGGCTAGGTGTGACGTAGTCAGCCTAGTGGGGACTGACACATACAGACCATGTCCTGAACCAAGTGGGTATAAGATGGTGAAGGGAATGAGGCACGATTCATTAGAGCTGCTGAAGGGTTTCAGAATCATTTCTGAGGTCAACCGTTGATCTTTCGATTAATTGGGGGTCATGATGTACTACTAGGTGCCACTCATGATCGTTCTATAATTGGTTGATTATAGACGGCCAACATAAATCGAAAGCCTATTTAGTCACACGCACTACGAGTAATCCGAGGGATTTAAAACGAGTTGAAAATTGGATTTTCCGATCAAGAGAAATAAGTCGAATCTGAATTTATCAGAGGCGCACGGGAAGCTTAAAATGACTAAGTCTTTTGAAGGCTTATTGGGCGAATTAAATGAGTTTAATTCGCGAGGGTTTGGCTTGGTGTGGCCGGCCCCTCTTTGGTTTGGCCGGCCACTACAAGGAGAGAAAACCAATTTATTTGGTTTATTTTATAAAATAAATCAAGCGCGATTTGTTTTATAAAATTATGGATAAATAAATTAATTTATATAAAGAGATTTATATAAAGAAATTTATATAAAGAAAATTGTAGAAATTTATTCTTTTTATGGAAATTAAAATGAACCATGAATTGGTTTAATTTTAATTTATAAAATCAATTATGAATTGATTTTTCCATGATAAGAAAATTTCATACAAATTTTATTCCATAATTAAAAGGAGAGATATATTTGTTTTATTATAAAGTTAGTTATAATAAAACTTGGTATAACGGAATAATTCATAAGAGAATTTATGAGATAAATTTCTTATGAAAATTTATTCCATTAATTCTGTTAAAAGGGAGACTTGGCGATGGAGAGACTACTATATAAAGGAACCAAGGCTAGGCTTGAATTCCTTAATAGAGTTATCAAGAGATTAATTATCTCCCTCTCTCTCTTATTCTCTCCCTCTCCTTCTCTCCTCCTCCTAGGGCCGGCGCCCCCCCTTCCTCATCCTAGGGCCGGCGCACCCTAGGGTTGCCGAGACTTATCTCCACCAAGAAGGTGCCAAAGAAGAAGAAGAAGAAGCGGGTCACAACTCCTTCCTTCCCGGAATTTTGATTCCGCAACTTGGTGGTTAGTTTCCTTCCTTCTCTCTTGATATTCTAGTTCTCCTTCTCTCCTCCTCCTAGGGCCGGTGCCCCCCCCCTCCTCATCCTAGGGCCGGCGCACACCCCTCCTAGGGCCGGCACACCCTAGGGTTGCCGAGACTTATCTCCACCAAGAAGGTGCCAAAGAAGAAGAAGAAGAAGCGGGTCGCAACTCCTTCCTTCTCGGAATTTTGATTCCGCAACTTGGTGGTTAGTTTTCTTCCTTCTCTCTTGATATTCTAGTTGTGCCTTTAGAGAATCTAGTAGTTCTCGTCGGCACAAAACTCGTGGCTTTGCGAAGTCATCCCGAAGAGAACTCGGCGTGGACGCGAATAGAGGCGGAGCTTCCAAGGGACGCTACGGTTGGATCTCGTCCCTTACTTCGAGTTACGCGAGGTAACGAGTAAATTAGTTTACTTTTCAAAAAATTTTAATTTATGATCATGTCCACACATCATAAGGTCGCATGCTAGATACGTCGTTAAAATAATTTAAGAAATTATTTATGCTAATTCTTCCGCTGCACGTAAATATTTTAAAATTTACGAACCCGTATCCTTGTCAACATGCACCCGGTCCCAACAGATGATGCCCCCTTGATGAGCTCAAAATGATCGTCATGTCAAATCTTGCAAGTGGACTATTGTTCGACTTGATGGAAAGGTTGAGTGGTACTAATCAAGGATCAAGAGGATAATTAATTTAATTGTCAGTAAATTAAATTAATTATTGGGTATTCGATATCTTAAACACGGAGAGATGGACAACTTATAATAGGTGGAGCCCATATGAAAATATGGGGGTTGGTGAGGATGTTCAATGGGACCCTTTAGTGGAATGGATCTCCATTAATGGATCGGGTTTGGATCCATTACCGGGCCAAGGACCAACTCCTCCTCATGGTCCCTACCTTAGCCCTATAAATACCCCATAGGAGTCATGATACAAGGAATTAATCAAGAATAATCATCCAACAAACCAAAACCCACAACCTCTCTTCTCTCTCCTAGGGTTGCGGCAACCCTTCTTGGGTCCGACGGCAATAGGGAGAAGAAGGAGAAGAGAGGCAGCATATCCTCTGAGGTTTCTTCTTCCTCTCTACTCTTCTTTGGCCGGAGCAACTCCTGGAGTGGCTGAATCCGGCGGAGCAAAGAGGAGGAAGGAGATTTGCACACCGCAACAAAGAAGAAGGAGAAGGAGAGGGCAGCTCGAGTTTTCATCGTCTTCCTCCACTTCCATTGCTTCTTCTCCCGTGGTAGGAGTCTCCCTAAGGCCGGAAGCAAGTCCAGCAAGTCGGGGAGAATCTTGGTCGATGACGGCACAAATTTGGAAACTTTCTTTCCATATTTGTGGCCGGCGCAAGAAGTAGAAGGAAGGAGGGTGGTTGCGGGTTTGTTGGGGAAGAAGAAGGAGTTCATTCATCTTCATCATCCTATTCTTTATCTTCCTAGCCTTCCTCTCAGTGTTACCTTACAGCCGGCCGGACCTTGGAGCTTGAGGTGGCCGGCGGCGTGAGGTGGAGAGGAGGATAGGTGGTTGGCGCAAGCTAACTCTAGGCTTCTAGGGTTTGTGTTGGTGGTTGGAAGAAGATTGAAGAAAGGCGATTAATTCAATGCTTCGGTAACTCCGCGTCTTGGTAGCTTGTCGCCCACGCGATGTCCATGAGGGGAGGGTCATAAGGTAGAAGACTGCGAGGTAAACGACGAGGTATAACTCTCCCTTGCTCCGTCTTTCGATTGCTATGTTATTGCTTTGATTATGTTTGTCATTGCATGTTGATTAATTAATTACCATGAATTAATTGTTAGTTAATTAATATGTCAATTAATTAATATCATGGACCTCGAAGATAAACACGAAAATCGGCGATCCATTCATCGTTTTTTTCGCGGTTAATTAATCCGGATAGTTACAAGGCCTTAACCTTGGTTTTGGCTAAGTTGTAATTTGGATTAATTAACACGATGACGAGACGGTCGTTTAGGAGACGGGTCTTTATTTGGATTAAATTTTTAATCCGTAGACCTAGAGAGGTCTCTCACGTTTGACCCTGTGGTTGCTTGTGAAACCGTCAAATCATACCCAACAATTGGTATCAGAGCGAGGTTTCCGATTTTGTGTGTTTAAAATTCGGTTATTTTTCTGGACATTATCATGTACATTATTTTTGCTGGATAATTTTTGATGTGCGTAGGCTAACTTTTTGTTGCAGGCACTAGATTCCAACGATTATGGAAATTATGGTTATTGTTGTTGGGACCGGGTGCATGTTGATATGGATGCGGGTTCGTAATTTTAAAATTAATTACGTGCAGCGGAAGGTTTAGCATAAATAATTTCTCAAATTATTTAACCACACATCTAAGCATGCAACCTTATGTTGTGTAGACATGATCATATATTTAAAATTTTGCAGAAACGTAAACTAATTTACTTGTTACCTCGCGTAACTCGAAGGAAGGGATGAGATCCAACCATAAGCGTCCCTCGGAAGCTCCGCCTCTATTCGCGTCCACGCCGAGAATCTTCGGGATGACTTCGCAAAACCACGAGTTTCGTGTTCTTGAGAACTACTAGATTCTCCGAGAACGCGACAAGAGAACCAAGAGAGAAGTAATCATATCGGAAAAACTCACCACCAAGGTTGGCCGGAATCACAATTCCGGCGAGGAGGAGGAAGATGACTTGTGCCCAATCCCAAGGTGATGATGGCCGGATAGGAAGATCGTCTCAATGGAAGAACTTCGTCGCCTCGGTGCTTCTTCTTGTGCTCACGGCAAGAAGAAGGGAGAGGCCGGCCAAGAGAAAGAAGGGAGGAGAGGGAGAGAGCCCAAGCAAGAATAGTTGAATTATTTCGAATTAATTCCAAGCCTTACCTTGGGTCCTTTATATAGTGGCCTCTCAATCGCCAAGTCACTTTTTTCTTATGGAATAAATTTTCATAAGAAATTTATCATATAAATTTTCTATGACTTATTCCATCATGCCAAGTCTTGATTTTATATCATGGTTAAAATCATATTTTAATTCATGATAAAAATCAACCAAGTCTCTTTTTTTCTTATGGAATAAATTTTCATAAGAAATTTATCATATAAATTTCTTTATATAAATTTCTTTATATAAATTTCTTTATCATAGTAAATCAATCCATGATTGATTTTATAAAATAAAATAAACTAATCCATGGTTCATTTTAATTTCCATGAAAAATAAATTTTATATAAATTTCTTTATATAAATTTCTTTATCATGGTAAATCAATCCATGATTGATTTTATAAAATAAAATAAACCAATCCATGGTTCATTTTAATTTCCATGAAAAATAAACCAAACCTTGGTTTATATAAAAAATTCATATCATCCATAATTTTATAAAACAAACCACACTTAATTTATTTTATAAATTGAACCAAACAATTTGGTTCCCTCCCTTTGTTGTGGCCGGCCAAGCAAAGAGGGTGGGGACCCTCTTTAGCCGGCCTATCCAGGCCACACCCCAATGAATTAAACTCATTTAATTCATCTATTAAGTCTTCAAAAGACTTAGCCATTTTACGCTTCCGATGCGTCTCTGAAAAATTCAGATTAGACTTATCGTTTGGCTCAACCAAACCTAATCTCTCTTGATTGAAAAATCTAATTTTCAACTCGTTTTAAATCCCTCGGATTACTCGTAATACGTGTGACTAAATAGGCTTTCTATTTATGTTGGCCGTCTATAATTAACCAATTATAGAACGATCATGAGTGGCACCTAGTAGTACATCATGATCCCCAATTAATCGAAAGATCAACGGTTGACCTCAGAAATAATTCTGAAACCCTTCAGCAGCTATAATGAATCGTGCCCCATTCCCTTCACCATCTTATACCCACTTGGTTCAGGGCATGGTCTATGTGTGTCAGTCCCCACTAGGCTGACTACATCACACCTAGCCCAAGTAACGTTTTCTCGTCCTACGGATTCTAATTACTCTCATGTATCTAAGAGATTCATACTCTGAACATGTCATGCTCTGGCTAGAGGCTTCGAGTAACAATCCGACAATAGGCCTTGGGTATACATCTCCTCGCAAGGAGTGGTGAATCCTTTGTAGGCTGTTCAAACATCTTCGGGCACTTCGGCTTATATCCAATCATCCTGGGTCCACACCTCCTTGGAGATGCTTACTTAAGATGTCAATGTATAAGTCTCCATGACCAAGATGACTTGAACACCGCAAGTCAAAGGAACATTGCACTTAAGCTGGAGTAAGAACTTCATTGACATATCTATATATAGACTATCATATGAAGTTTTACAGTCAGTCACTCCAATGAACTAGTTCCCTTAACTAGCATTCATGTTTATCTTCGTACATCCCAATGTCACCAGCCAGTGAGAATCAGTTGATTAGAGAATAACCCATGCTAGTCTCAACAGAATTGATAGTGTTCATATTTATCAATTCATCGACTAGGGACAATTTTAATACTTCACAATTGCACATGTAGAGATAATCACTAGTTGTGAATTCGTCACAAATTCTCTCATGCTGTGAATTGTATTGCGGACATTCAGTAAATGAGTTTAAGATCTCAATCAAATACATAAACATGTATACTCAAATAGTGAATATTCATTTATTAAAATAAATGATTACAATCATAAGGCGATTGTCTTAGGACACTTTTCTCATATCACTAACAAACTCTCACTTGGCCTAATGCCAATTGCTATGGTATCCAATACCACAGGCTCTAACATGACCCTCAAACTTGCTTTGAGGCAAGGCCTTAGTTAAAGGATCCGCTAAATTCCTTTCAGTGGGAATTTTCTCAATTTGTATATCATTCCGACTTATAATCTCTCTGATCAGGTGATAGCGGCGAAGCACATGTTTGGATCGCTGATGAGACCTTGGTTCCTTTGCTTGTGCAATAGCTCCATTGTTGTCGCAATAAACCGGTATTGCTTCATCAATGGTTGGAACCACACCAAGTTCTGAGACAAACATCTTGATCCAAACTGCTTCCTTTGCTACTTCCGAAGTTGCAATATATTCCGCTTCCGTGGTAGAATCCGCTACGATGTCTTGGTTGGAACTCTTCCAACTTATTGCTCCTTCATTCAAAATAAATACGTATCCAGAATGAGATTTGGAGTCATCCTTATCTGTCTGGAAACTGGCATTTGTATACCCACGTATTACCATATCTGTTGGATCGATAGAGTCGATAGAGGGGGGATGAATATCGACAAAACTTTTCGAATTTATGGAGAGAGTAATTTGCACAGCGGAAATAAAGAAAGCACGTGAACACAGTATTTTTTACTTGGTTCGGAGCCTAGGTCGACTCCTACTCCAAGGCCCACGATCGTTGATCGTTTACTTTGGGCAATTCTATATGAACGCAAAATCAGTTTACAGAAAGGGATTTACAAGTATAGCACTATAAACTTTTAATAAAAAGAATTCTTCTGTTACCGACGTCCAGTTGTAGGTTGACTTTCCAGAGCAGCAGGACGTCGTCGCTCGAGTTGGGCAGTTTCTGGAACAAGGCGTGAGCACAGAAGAGCGTGGAAGCTTTGGTATGAAGTTGATGTGAAGCTTGGGGTCGAGGGGTGCTATTTATATCCCCTAGGGCGCCCTGGACGTCGGGGGCGCCCTGCCACGTGTCACCCGATCCGCGCTTCGCTCGGTCAAGCGTTATCCCACCCGAATAGGGATGAGGTTTGACCTCTGGGGCGCCCTGGTCGCAGAGGGCGCCTTGGCTGACATCATCCGCGCAGAAATCTCGGCTGTGGATAAAGCTGGCTTCGCAGTCTTGGGCTTGGAGGCGCCCTGGCTGCTGAGGGCGCCTTCGCTGACGAGGGCGCCTACGTTGCTGAGGGCGCCTTACCCAGTAAGCAGCTGAAACCCTTTTTGCTTCGCTTGGTTTTGGTTCACCTTGAGGGCGCCCTGGACACTCAGGGCGCCTTACTCAGCTGCTGCCTCACTCCTTTGAGGCTCTCTGAGTTGCAGACACGTTCCTTCGGTCCTGCATCCAGGGTTAGTCCAAAACTCAATAAAATAATTAATTATTATTTTATACAGCCTTAGCTGTCTTGGTTCTGACTTTGGTCTCCAAAATGGAGTCCTAGGTCGAACCGACGCCTACTGTTCCCTCGACGGGGAACGCGTCCTCACCTACTCCTCTCGGGAGAATTTACCTGATTCCAACCGCTCCTTTGGTTGGACTTTTGCCTGACGGTCCTTTGTCAGGGCTTGGATGCCGAGCTGTCCTTCGCCCGGTGCCTAGCAGTCCTTCGCTAGGTCTTCAGTCCCAGACTGTCCTTCGCCTGGTGCCTAGCATTCCTTCGCTAGGGCTTTTAACTCTGGCATTCCTTCGCCAGTGCCTAGCGGTCCTTTGCTAGGGCTTTCACTGCACACTTGATTAACTTGTTAGAAAACAAGAAAGACTTAACTTTTGACCTATGTTGCCATTATCAAAACATAGGTTTGACTTTGGTGCATTCTGCACCAATAATCTCCCCCTTTTTGATTTATGGCAACCCTAGTTCAAAAAGTTAAGTTTAAGCATGACATTAAAAAAGTTTTATTCCCTCCCCCTGGAAGGAATCTCCCCCTAGATTTTTCAAAAATTCATGGGGTTTTAAAGACTTTACTTGTACTTTGAAAACTTAAGTTTTAGGTACTTATAAGTAACTTAAAAGTATATAGTAGAGTTTTTAAAGCATAATTTGAGTACTTAAGAAAAAAATTTTTTAAAGTCTTAAGTTTTAAAGTACTCAAAATGTTAGCTTAAGTATTTGGTAGGTTATGACAAGCTTGAGTACTTAGTAGTTTTTGAAACACTTTAGTTCTTAACTATTCTTAAAAAAAACTTAAGCTTTAGAGTAAAAATAATTTTGACAAGCTTAAGCAAGAACCTTTTGAAAGGCTAGTGTACTTTGCAAAATTTGAAATCTTGAAACAAAAATTTTGAAGCTAGAGTACTTAGCAAAATTTTGAAAGCTTTAAGTAAAGAATTTTGAAGCTAGAGTACTTTGCAAAATTTTGAAAGCTTTAAGTAAAGAATTTTGAAGCTAGAGTACTTAGCAAAATTTTGAAAGCTTTAAGAACTTAAGTACTTCTTCAAAAAGTTTAAGCTTTTGAATAAAGGATAAGTATGTTTTTGAACCTTTTTGAATAAAAAGCTTTTGAATAGAGGATAAGTATGTTTTTGAACCTTTTTGAATAAAGGAAAAATTTAGAAAATAATTTTTATCTTTCCTATCTCTATCTCCCCCTTTGTCATATATCAAAACAGATAAATATAGCATGAATTAAAGAAAATAAATAATAATTTGCTGTACTGAACCAGTTTGATTTACACTAAATCAATCAATTTTTGTCTGTAGGGACCTGTCTAATCCAATTAGCTACTTACTAACTGTTATATACAGAAGTTTTTGCTAGGGTTAGTCAAGTTAAGTGTTTCTGTTCAAGTTAGATTTTCTAAGCTTGACACTTAACTTGATTGCTGTATAAGTTGTATTTAGTGCCTCAATTACTGCAGATGCACTGACTTAAAGCATCTTGAATTAAGGCAAAGACCTAAGCATCTCAACCCTTTCTAGGTTATCAATCATAAGTACCCTAAGGTGCTTGTTTTAATCCATATAATGCTTTAGTTAGTTTGTAAACGTGGTTGGGTTTGTCTAAGTCCTAAACCCTTGGGGTTGTCCTACATAGACTTCTTCTTTAATGAATCCATTTAAGAAGGCTGACTTTACATCCATTTGATATAACTTAAATCCTTTATGGGATGCAAAGGCTAACAACATTCTAATGGACTCAAGTCTAGCTACTGGAGCATAGGTTTCATCGTAGTCTAATCCCTCTACTTGGCTAAAACCTTTTGCTACTAAGCGGGCTTTATTTCTGACTATTTCTCCTTGATCATTCAGCTTGTTCCTAAATACCCACTTAGTGTCAATTACGGATTTGCCCTCAGGTTTAGGTACTAATTCCCAGACTTGGTTCCTTTCGAATTGAGCTAGTTCTTCTTGCATCGCTATAATCCAATCTGGATCAGGTAGGGCTTCCTCTATAGTTTTGGGTTCAATTTTTGATATCATAGCTATTTGACTAAGGTTCCTATACGAGGACCTAGTCCTGACTCCTAGAGTTGGATCACCTACAATTTGATCGGTCGGGTGACTTAGTCTGGGTTTCTTTGTTCTTCTAGAGCTTGGTTCAGCCTCAGGTCCGGCTGGTTGGTTTGGTTCACTATTTGGTTCGATTCTTTGGACTGGTTCATTTGGTGGTTCGATTCTTGGTTCATTAATTGGTTCAATAGTTAGTTCGTTTAAGGGTTCAATTAATGGTTCAATAAGTCGTTCATTTTCTTGGTCAGAGTTTGATGAAATTGGTTCTGGATTATTAGAATTTGAATTGATTTCTTCATCAAAAATTAAGTTGGTTGTTTCTTCAATTTTCTTAGTTTGTTTGTTGTAAACTCTATAGGCTCTACTTGTGGTTGAATACCCTAGAAAAATGCCTGGGTTTGACTTGGATTGAAACTTTCCTAAATAGTCTTTGGTGTTTAGGATATGGACTTTGCATCCAAAGACTCTTAGGTAGTGTAGGTTTGGAAGTCTATGGTACTACAGTTCATAGGGGGTTTTGTTGTGTCGCTTATTAATCAAAACCCTATTTTGGATATAACAGGCTGTACTAGTTGCTTCTGCCCAGAATTGGTTTGCTAGTTTAAACTCGTTGAGCATAGCCCTAGCGGCTTCTTGTAAGGTTCTATTCCTTCGCTCGACTATCCCATTTTGTTGGGGGGTTCTAGGACATGAAAATTCATGTAAATACCCATTTATCTTACAGAATTCCTCAAACCGTTGATTCTCAAATTCTCCCCCGTGATCACTCCTAAGTCTTTTTATTTTAGTGTGGTTTTGATTTTCAATTAGTTTACAGAATTCAACAAATAGGTTTAGGGTTTCATCTTTGGTTTTTAGGAACCTAACCCAGGTAAACCTAGAGTAATCATCAACTATTACTAAGCAGTATCGGTTCCCGCTTAGTGACTTGGCTCCATGTGAATCAAATAGGTCAAGGTGCAGGAGCTCAAGTGTGGTTTGAGTTAAATCAGACTGAATTAGTTTGTGATTGGATTTGGTTTGCTTACCTTGATTGCATGATTCACATATTAGGTTTTCATTATTTTTGATGTTGGGGATACCTTTTGATTAAGCCAAGTTGGGTAATTTTTGAGATAGTTCTCAAATTGGTATGTCCTAATCTCCTATGCCAGAGGTTTGATTGTTCTAATTGTGTTAACATACATTTGGGTATAATAGGAAGATTTATAGTGTATACATTATTTTTCCTAGTGCCCTTAAGTATGATTTCTGAGTCTTGTTCATTTTTAATTAGGCAGTTGGAACTATTGAAAGTAACTCTATAACCAGAATCACATAACTGACTTATGCTAAGCAAGTTAAAATTAAAGTTTTCAACCAATAGAACTTTCTTAATAANCTACCTATCATACTCCTATAGAGTTTTAAGGTCTACTGGTTTACCATCAGGGTCACTATCTATTTTTACATTAGTGGCCATAGGGGTACTTATACTTTTAGAGTTATCCATTTTAAATTTCTTTATTAACTCTTTAGCATATTTAAATTGATGAACGTAGTTGCCATCCCTAGTTTGTTTGATTTGTAGTCCTAGAAAAAAAGTAAGCTCACCAACCAAGCTCATTTCAAATTCTTCTTCCATTATCTTGACAAATTCTTTTAAGAAGTTGGTGTTGGTGGATCCAAAGATTATATCATCTACGTAAATTTGGGCAATAAATATATCTTTTCCTAGGGTTTTAATAAATAAGGTTGAGTCAATTTGGCCTTGTTTAAATTCTTTGGATGTTAAATAGGTTGATAACCGTTCATACCATGCCCTAGGTGCTTGTTTTAGCCCATATAATGCTTTGGTTAGTTTATAAACATGGTTGGGTTTATCTAAGTCCTCAAACCCTGGGGGTTGTCCTACATACACTTCTTCTTTAATGAATCCATTTAAGAAGGCTGACTTTACATCCATTTGATATAATTTAAATCCTTTATGGGATGCAAAGGCTAACAACATTCTAATGGACTCAAGTCTAGCTACTGGGGCATATGTCTCATCGTAGTCTAATCCCTCTATTTGGCTGAAACCCTTTGCTACTAAGCGGGCTTTATTTCTGACTATTTCTCCTTGATCATTTAGTTTATTCCTAAAGACCCACTTAGTATCTATGATGGATTTGCCTTCAGGTTTAGGCACTAGTTCCCAGACTTGGTTCCTTTCAAATTAGGCTAATTCTTCTTGCATAGCTATGATCCAGTCAGGGTCAGGTAGGGCTTCATCTATAGTTTTGGGTTTAATTTTTGATATCATAGCTATTTGACTAAGGTTTCTATAGGAGGATCTAGTCCTGACTCCTAGAGTTGGATCACCCACAATTTGATCAGTTGGGTGACTGAGTCTGGGTTTCTTGGTTCTTCTAGAGCTTGGTTCAGCCTCAGGTTCGGCTGGTCGGTTTGGTTCACTATTTGATTCGACTCTTTGGGCTGATTCATTTGTTGGTTGGATACTTGATTCATTAATTGGTTCAATGGTTAATTCGTTTAAGGATTCAATTAATGGTTCAATAATTTGTTCATTATTTTCTTGGTCAGAGTTTGATGAAATTGGGTCTGGATTATTAGATGTTGAATTGATTTCTTCATCGAAAATTAAGTTTGTTGTTTCTTCAATTTTTCTTAGTTTGTTTGTTGTAAGCCCTATAGGCTCTACTTGTTGTTGAATATCCTAGGAAAATACCTGGGTTTGTCTTGGATTGAAATTTTCGTAAATAGTCTTTGGTGTTTAGGATATGGACTTTGCACCCAAAGACCCTCAGGTAATGTAGGTTTGGTAGTCTATGGTAGTATAGTTCATAGGGGGTTTTGTTGTGTCGTTTGTTAATCAAAACCCTATTTTGGATATAACAGGATGTACTAGTTGCTTCTGCCCAAATTGATTTGCTAATTTAAATTCGTTGAGCATAGCCCTAGCGGCTTCTTGTAATGTTCTATTCCTTCGCTCGACTATCCCATTTTGTTGGGGGGTTCTAGGACATGAAAATTCATGTAAATACCCATTTATCTTACAGAATTCCTCAAACTGTTGATTCTCAAATTCTCCCCCGTGATCACTCCTAAGTCTTTTAATTTTAGTGTCGTTTTGATTTTCAATTAGTTTACAAAATTCAATAAATAGGTTTAGAGTTTCATCTTTGATTTTTAAGAATCTGACCCAGGTAAACCTAGAGTAATCATCAACTATTACTAAGCAGTATCGGTTCCCGCTTAGTGACTTGGCTCCATGTGAATCAAATAGGTCAAGGTGCAGGAGCTCAAGTGTGGTTTGAGTTAAATCAGACTGGATTAGTTTATGATTGGATCTGGTTTGTTTACCTTGATTACATGATTCACATATTAGGTTTTCATTGTTTTTAATTTTGGGGATACCTTTGATTAAGCCAAGTTGCGTAATTTTTGAGATAGTTCTTAAATTGGTATGACCTAATCTCCTATGCCAGAGGTTTGATTGTTCTAATTGTGTTAACATGCATTTGGGTATAAGGGGAAGATTTATAGTGTATACATTGTTTTTCCTAGTGCCCTTAAGTATGATTTCTGAGTCTTGTTCATTTCTAATCAGGCAGTTGGAATTGTTGAAGGTAACTATATAACCAGAATCACATAACTGACTTATGCTAAGCAAGTTAAAATTAAAGTTTTCAACCAATAAAACTTTCTTAATAATGAAATCAGATTTAAGCTCAATATTACCTGACCCAATTACCTTGAGTGTAGCATTATTGCCAAATGCTACTGAGCCTAGGTTTTTGAGTTTGAGCTTGGTGAACTTCAATTTGTCTCCAGTCATGTGTCTGGAGCAACCGCTATCCAACATCCATTGGTCCAAATCTTTATGTTCCTACGCATAAAGAATTTTCTTGATTTGGATCCAATTAGAATCAGGAATAGCTTAAATTGAGTTTCACTGCGTAGTCTGTCTCACCCAAATCTAGGGTTTTCAATCACGTTAACCTTATAGGTTTTGTGAGACAGTTTTTGATAGTTTTGAAAATTTTAAAAATTTTGATTAATTTTGAAGGATAATTAAATTTTGAAAGTTTAATTAATTAATTTTGAAATTTTTGAAAAGATGTTTTAAATCTATACTTCGCTGAAATTTTTGTGTTAGATTCGAATTTGACAAAAATTAATTTGAATTTGAATTTCAAAAATAGGCTTCTAGGTCTTGGCGAGGCACTAGGCCTTCTTTGGCCGAAGCCTTATGGGATCATCCACCCTTTCCTTGACAAAGCCTTTTAAAGAAATTTCATTTTCAAATTATTCTTTGAAAAATTTCTGGTCTAACTAGTTTGGACTTTGGATCGGTAGCTTCGGCTGGTTTCACCAGTCTAAAGAGACCAAGTAGACTTGATCTTATTAGAATTGGTTTCCCCAACGTACTATCATCTCACCTCCACCCAATACTATGTTTTCAAGTTTCAATTAAGTTTGTTTGGTCCTTAAACTAGCCTAAGTCTAATCATGGTAATTTGCAGAAATTAAATAAACAGGCAATCAAGCAATTTAATTCAAGAATAACAAGTTTATCTAATAATAAATATAGTTTTCAGTTTGGCTCCCCCTGGACTAAAGCTACGGTGATGGTTAGGCAAGATGTGAATCTTGTCCTTGGGGATCCAATACTGATTTGATCCAGTAGGTTGGTTCAGGCACAGTTTAGGTACCCATGCTTGAATTTTTCCTCTGGACTGATTCAGTACAGACAAATATGATCTTTGTCGGAATTTGGTTCGGTAGCCAAGTCCGGATCGATTTAGAACTGATTTCTGTTTTCCAAGGATCATGTCAAGACCCTTGGAACCAAATGTAAATCGTTCTAAAGCTGTTCTAAATTCCTTAACCTGAGTTTTCAGGGTGGAGTTCTCCTTTTCAAGTTTTTCAACTTGAGTAGAAGTTCCTTCCTGAATCTTCTCGGTTAAGGGTTTAGAGTCAGCTCCCTCTTTCAGGAGTTTTACTTCCTGTCGGAGGGATTCGACTCGGAGTTTGGCTTTAGCCAAGTCTCGAGAAAGAAAAGAAATCAACTCACTTAATTGCAATTTATTAAAACCAGTTACCTTTATTTCTCCGTCTTCTATGAAGGTCAGCTCGCCGTCCTCTTGTTCTGATTCTGACTCGACTTTTTCTGAGGCGGTCAGAGCTAGGAGATTGGACTAGGGTGCCTCTTCTTCTTCTTCTGAGGAAGACTCGTCCCAGGTTGCTTGTAGCGCCTTCTTTCTTCTCGTCTTCTTGGACTCTTTGAGATTTGGACACTCTGACTTGTAGTGGCCCTTTTTCTTGCACTCGTAGCAGGTCACATTAGGCTTGTTCGCGGGTTCAGTTGGTTCGTCCTTTCTTCGGCCGATTTTTCTTTTGTTGGTTCGGTTCTTCAGCTCCTTGTAGTAGTTTCGAGCGAGCCGGACCAGCTTAGTTTGTTCTCCTTCTTCATCTTCTGAATCTGAGTCAGAGTTAGACTCGGGTTCAGGTTCGGGCTTCTTCTTCGTTGTCTTTTGAGTTTTGCCTGCAAGAAATGCAACACCTCTCTCGACCACATTGGTGTTAGTTTGTTCGTGCAGTTCTAGTTCGGAAAACAACTCATCTAATTTTATTTTAGAAAGATCTCTAGAGACCTTGTATGCATCTACCATAGATGCCCACAAGGTGTTTCTAGGAAAGGCGTTTAGAGTATACCTTATTAGGTCACGGTTTTCAACCTTGTGACCTATTGTGTGAAGACCGTTCATTACCTCCTGGATTCATGCGTGGAGCTGGGCTGCTGTTTCGTTGTCAGCCATCTTGATAGTGTAGAGTTTATTTAGTAGCAGATCCCTTTTGCTGATCCTGGTGTCCGAAGTCCCTTCGTGCAGCTCAATTAGTTTTGTCCATAGCTCTTTTGCACTGTTGAAAGGGCCCACTCGGTTCAGCTCTTCCTTTGTCAGCCCGCATTGTAGGGTTTGCATTGCTTTTGCGTCGGCTTCTATCTTGCGCTTTAGAGTGTTGTCCCACTCCGAGTAGCTTTGTGGATGTCCTTCGGCGTTTTTGGGGATCTCCAGACCGGACTGGATAATGATCCACATGTCCACCTGAGTTTTCAGGTGGACCTCCATGCAACTTTTCCAGTAAGAAAAGTCTTCTCCACTGAAAAGTGGAGGTTTGGCGGTGCTGAATCCCTCTTGCATAGACATTTGTTCTGTAAAAGAAAACTTTACAAAAAAAAGTGTCCCAAGACTTGGTCTTCGATTAGCAGTGCGGGATTAAGAAATAAAATATCGAGGGATGTTGCACCAACCTCGATTAACAAAACAAATCGAACGAAAAAAAAAATATTTTTAAAAAAAATTTGAAAATCTGAAAAGAAATTTTCAAACTGGTGGTTGCACCAAGTTTGAATAACCCCGCTCTGATACCACTTTTTGGATCGAGAAGCCCGATAGAGGGGGGGGTGAATATCGGAAAACATTCGGATTTGAATAAGAGTAGGTACGCAGCGGAAATTAAAGGAAAGACACAGAGACGCAATCGATTTACTTAGTTCGGAGCCTGTGTCGACTCCTACTCCAAGGCCCACGGTCGTTGACCGTTTACTTTGGGCAATTCTATATTTGGCGCAAATAAGTTACACAATTTGATTTACAAAATTAAATGCAATAGAATATTAAATAACAAAAATTACGCTCTTCTTTTTACCGACGTCCGGAGTAGGTCGACTCTTTCGGGGCAGCAGGACGTCGTTAGCTCGAGGTGAAGCGTTTCCGGAGCACGGCGTGAGCGTAGAAGAGCGTGGAAGCTTGGGAGCGAAGTTGATTATGAAGGCTTGGGCGTTGGGTGCTATTTATAGCACCCAGGGGCGCCCTGGACGTCGGGGGCGCCCTGCCACGTGTCAAGCGATCCGCAGATCACTCGGTCAACTTCTATCCCGCTCGAACAGGGATGAAGTTTGACCGTGAGGGCGCCTTGGTCGTAGAGGGTGCCTTGGCTGACTTTTTCCGCGCAGAAATCTCGGCTGTGGATAAAACTGCAGCTTCGCAGACTTGGGCTTGGAGGCGCCCTGGCTGCTGAGGGCGCCTTCGCTGACGAGGGCGCCTTCGCTGCTGGGGGCGCCTTGCCCAGTAAGCAGCCGAAGCCCTTTTTGCTTCGCTTGGTTCTGGTTCACCTTGAGGGCGCCCTGGACACTCAGGGTGCCTTTCTCAGCTACTGCCTCACTCCTTTGAGGCTCTCTGAGTTGCAGACACACGTTCCTTCGGTCCTGCATCAAGGGTTAGTCCAAAACACAATAAAATAATTAATTATTATTTTATACAACCTTAGCTGTCTTGGTTCTGACTTTGGTCTCCAAAATGGAGCCCTAGGTCGAACCGACGCCTACTGTTCCCTCGAGGGGAACGCGTCCTCACCTACTCCTCTCGGGAGAATTTACCTGATGCCAACCGTTCCTTTGGTTGGACTTTTGCCTGACGGTCCTTTGTCAGGTCTTGTAAACTGGCAGTCCTTCGCCAGTTGCCTAGCAGTCCTTCGCTAGGGCTTTGGTGCTGGCAGTCCTTCGCCAGTGCCTAGCAGTCCTTCGCTAGGGCTTGATGCTGGCAGTCCTTCGCCAGTTGCCTAGCAATCCTTCGCTAGGGCTTTCTTTCCTGGCATTCCTTTGCTAGTGCCTAGCAGTCTTTCGCTAGGGCTTTTCCTGCACACTTGATTAACTTGTTAGAAAACAAGAAAGACTTTACTTTTGACCTATGTTGCCATTATCAAAACACAGGTTTGACTTAGGTGCATTTCTGCACCAACACATCATGATCCCCAATTAATTGAAAGATCAACGGTTGACCTCAGAAATGATTCTGAAACCCTTCAGCAGCTATAATGAATCGTGCCCCATTCCCTTCACCATCTTATACCCTCTTGGTTCAGGACATGGTCTATGTGTGTCAGTCCCCACTAGGATGACTACGCCACACCTAGCCCAAGTAACATTTCCTCGTCCTATGGATTCTAATTACTCTCATGTATTTAAGAGATTCATACTCTGAACATGTCATGCTCTGGCCAGAGGCATCGAGTAACAATCCGACTCGGGTATACATCTCCTCGCAAGGTGTGGTGAATCCTTTGTAGGCTGTTCAAACATCTTCGGGCACTTCGGCTTATACCCAATCATCCTGCGTCCACACCTCCTTGAGATGCTTGCTTAAGATATCAAAGTATAAGTCTCCATGACCAAGATGACTTGAACACCGCAAGTCAAAGGAACATCGCACTTAAGCTGCAGTAAGAACTTCACTGACATATCTATATGTAGACTACCATATGAAGTTTTACAGCCAGTCACTCCAATGAACTAGTTTCCTTAACTAGCATTCATGTTTATCTCCGGACATCTCCATGTCACCAGCCAGTGAGAATCAGCTGATTAGAGAATAACCCATGCTAGTCTCAACAGAATTGATAGTGTCTGTATTTATCAATTCATCGACTAGGGACAATTTCAATACTTCACAATTGCACATGTAGAGATAATCACTAGTTATGAATTCATCACAAATTCTCTCATGCTGTGAATTGTATTGTGGACATTCAGTAAATGAGCTTAAGATCTTAATCAAATAATCATGTATTCTCAAATAGTGAATATTCATTTATTAAAAAATAAATGATGACAATCATAAGGCGATTGCCTTAGGACACTTCTCTCATATCACTAACAAACTCGCACTTGGCCTAATGCCAATCGCTACGGTACCCAATACCACAGGCTCTAACATGACCCTCAAACTTACTTTGAGGCAAGACCTTAGTTAAAGGATCCGTTAAATTCCTTTCAGTGGGAATTTTCTCAATTTGTATATCATTCCGACTTTTAATCTCTCTGATCAGATGATAGCGGCGAAGCACATGTTTGGATCGCTGATGAGACCTTTGTTGGGGCAATCGGCCCTGAGATGATCTGGAGGATCATAATGTTTTGATGAGTGGGCAATATGGTTAAGTTAGGATTTGTGTTGTTCTCACATGTGTACATGAGTGTGCAGGAACACATGGACTCAGTTGATGTCTTCAGGTGAAGGATGGCATGGAGGCAAGCTGGAGGCTTGCGTGCGCATCCGAGGGACCATCGGATAGCAGAGATGATGAGCCGAGGGATGCGGACTTCGAGGAGTACGTGAAGGGTGGCATGGAGGCAAGCCGGAGGCTTGCGTGCGCATCCGAGGGACGAGGGCCGAAGATGAAGAGGGCGTGAAGGCAACAGTCAAGGCTGCTGGTGAAGAGTCAACTGAGTGGTAGATGAGTGTATGTACTCAGGGGTTAAGCCGGGAGGGTTTGAGTGCGAGAGAGATTTGTACTCGGAGAGAAACCCTAGGCTTAGGTCTCAGACCAGTCGACTGCCTCTGGGCCAGTCGACTGGTGCCAACTGGAACAGCTGGCTAGGATTCGAACATTTTGCTGCAACGGTCAAATCTGAGTGGGACCAGTCGACTGCCATTTGGGCAGTCGACTGGTAAGCAGTTATTTCAGATTCGAGCCCTATTTAACGGGGCTCGTTTCCTACCTTATTTCTTGACGAAACTTGCTTGGATAGGGCAAGTTAGTAGTCTCATATACTTAGGAAGTGTCCTTGGTGTTGTGGCGAGGTTTCTCCACCCATAAGGAGCGACGAGTTCTAGCCGGAGGTTATCCGGGGTGTGATCCACCGACAGATTGTTAGATTAGTCACCCGGTCGGGGTGGATACCAACTAAATACGGTTTGTTAGCATTGTATTTATTGTTTTATTTCCTTTGCATATTATTTCCGCTGCGCTAACATCTATATAGAGATCAAACGATCCGTGAAAGTGCATTCACCCCCCCTCTGCACGCCTACATCGATCTTTCAACCTTGGTTCCTTTGCTTGTGCAATAGCTCCATTGTTGTCGTAGTAAACCGGTATTGCTTCATCAATGGTTGGAACCACACCAAGTTCTGGGATAAACTTCTTGATCCAGACTACTTCCTTTGCTGCTTCCGAAGCTGCAATATATTCCGCTTCCGTGGTAGAATCCACTACGGTGTCTTGCTTGGAACTTTTCCAGCTTACTGCGCCTCCATTTAAAATAAATACGTATCCGGACTGAGATTTGGAGTCATCCTTATCTGTCTGGAAATTGGCATCTGTATATCCACGTATTATCATATCACCTTCTCCATATATTAGGAACACATCCTTTGTTCTTCTTAAGTACTTGAGGATTGTCTTGACAGCCGCCCAATGATCCATTCCTGGATCAGACTGGTCTCTGCTTGTGACGCTCAGAGCATCTGATACATCGGGCCTAGTACATAATATAGCATACATGATAGATCCTATCGCGGATGCATAAGGAATCTTATTCATGCAAATGCTCTCGTCTTCTGTGTGTGGACACATAGACTTTGAAAGGTTGATCCCATGCCTGATGGGAAGGTAACCTTTCTTGGATTCTGACATGCTACACCTTTCTAGCACTCGGTCTATATATGTAGACTGCGAAAGACCAAGCAACCGTTTTGATCTATCTCTATAGATTCTAATCCCAAGGATATAGGTTGCTTCTCCCAGGTCTTTCATGGAGAAAGTTTTGGACAACCAAATTTTAACTGACTATAAGACTGATATATCATTTCCTATAAGTAAAATGTCATCAACATATAACACTAGGAATACGACTGCACTCCCACTAACCTTCTTGTATACACAAGGTTCGTCAGGATTTTGTGAGAAATCAAACTCTTTGATTGTCTCATCAAAACGGATGTTCCAGCTCCTGGATGCTTGCTTTAGTCCATATATGGATCGTCGAAGCTTGCATACTTTGATTTTATTAACCGATGTGAAACCTTCAGGTTGTATCATGTATATATCCTCAAGCAGGTTTCCATTAAGGAAAGCTGTTTTCACATCCATTTGCCATATCTTATAATCATAATGAGCTGCTATGGCCAGGAGCATCCGAATGGATTTGAGCATAGCTACTAGCGAACAGGTTTCGTCATAATCAATTCCTTGTTTCTGACGATATCCTTTTGCCACTAATCTAGCCTTAAAGGTAACAACATTACCTTCCATGTCAGTTTTCTTCTTGAAAACCCACTTGCACCCTATGGGCTTAATCCCTTCAGGCGGGTTAACCAAGTCCCATACTTGATTCTCGTACATGGAATCCATTTCCGACTTCATGGCTTCAAGCCATTTATCCCTTTCTGAATTTATCAGAACATCTTCATAACTGATAGGTTCGTCATTGTTAACGAGTAACACGTCGTTCGATTCACTTATGAGAAATCCGTATCTCTCTGGAATATTGCGTGTCCTATCAGACATACGAAGAAGTGGTGTTGTTTTAGGTTCAACTGATTGCTCATCATTATGAGTTATTGGTTGTGGGTCTAGACTAGGTGTCTCTGTAATGTCTATTAGAGTTTCTTGAACTTCTTCAAGTTCAATGCTACTCCCACTGTTTTCTTGTAAAAGAAATTCTTTTTCCAGAAATACAGCATGCCTTGAAACAAACACCTTTTGTTCCAAGGGATGATAGAATTGGTAACCCTTCGTTTCCTTAGGGTATCAAATAAATAGACATTTATCAGACTTAGCATCCAATTTGTCTGATACAGTCCGCTTTACATAAGTAGGACAACCCCATATTTTAAGGTGAGTTAAATGAGGTTTCTTACTATTCCACGTCACATATGGAGTAGTAGAGATTACCTTGGTCGGGACTCTGTTTAGTAAGTAAACAACTATCTTAAGCGCATAGCCCCAAAAAGATTTTGGAAGAGTTACATGATTCATCATAAATCTAACCATGTCCATCAAGGTTCGGTTACGCCTCTCAGATACACCATTATGCTGTGGTGTATATGGCGGAGTCCATTGAGACAATATCCCTTTGTCCCTAAGATAATCTTGAAACTCATGACTCAAGTATTCACCACCCCGATCGGATTGAAGTATCTTAATACTTTTGCCAAGCTATTTCTCTACTTCACTTCTGAACTCTTTGAATTTCTCAAAAGCTTCAGATTTGTGTTTCATTAAGAACACATACCCGAATCGTGAGTGATCATCGATAAAGGTAATGAAGTAGCTATAACCTCCTTGTGCAAGAGTTGGCATTAGCCCACAGACATCAGTATGTATTAGACCAAGCAATTCTCCCACTGGTTTACCTTTTCCGGAAAAGGGTAATTTGGTCATCTTGCCTTTTAAGCATGATTCGCATGTATCAAATGAACCGGGTTCAAATGATTCCAGAATTCCACATCGGTGTAATTTGGTCATGCGTTTCTTACTTACATGGCCAAGACGACAATGCCACGTATAGGAGTCTATTTGATTAACTATTCGAGCACGTTTGTTGCTAACTTCGATATTGAAAACTGTTGGGAATGAGATGACTAGAGAGGGGGGGGGGGTGAATATAGTCAGACACAATTTCTATGCTCTTTTACTCTTTCTCTGCACTTAGATTAGCCACAACGGAAGCAATACAAGTATAACAGCAGAAACAGAAATGCAGAGAAGAAAGAACAAACCACACAGTCGCTAACTCAAGGATTTACAAGGTTCGGGGATAACTTGCCCCTACTCCTTGGCGTGCCCGTGAGGTGGGCGATCCCTTGATCGTCGGCAGATCAAGCCCCGGTGAACTCCGGATAGTAGCGGCCTCCTTCTCGGTGGAGAAACCTCTCCACAAGCTATCTCACAGATGGATACAATCTTAAGCTCACGAGACACTCGAGAAGACAAGCTCACAAAGATGTACAAGAAAGCTCAAGCATAAAGCAACAGAGCACGAACACAGCCCAGCCAAACTTCTCCCAGTTTTCTGTCTCGTTCGCCTCTACTTCCAGCTTCGCCACTTAAGCTCCTGCTCAACGTCGCCAGCTCCATCAGCACCACTGACTCACACCCTGACCCACTGACCTCTCTGAGCACTAAGTCCACTGGACACTCCTCCAGCTGAGCCTCCGTCAGTTGCCAGCCGCACCTTTATCAGTTGCCAGATGCGCCAGACGTCGTTGAGACCTGAAAACATAATAGATCCAAACCTGCTCCAAGGAAAGCCTCCCATTGACCCTCCTTGAGTGTTTGAATCACCTGCTATCACCTGCACACTCCAACAGAGGCTTAGCAATGCATATCAAAAAGAAATCAGCAAGTAGCAGAGAATCGGCAGTGAAAACAGACTTCTGACAACATATTTGAATTAAAGTTCTGCGCCTGATCGGTCACCAGACCGATCAGGAAGGACCCTGATCGGTCACCAAACCGATCCACAGTCTTCTGCATACTCCTGATCGGTCACCAGACCAATCAGGCTCTAGCCTGATCGGTCACCAGACCAATCAGGCTCCAGCCTGATCGATCACCAGACCAATCAGGCTCCAGCCTGATCGGTCACCAGACCAATTAGGCTGAAACTTTAATCAAATCCTAGCTGCGCCTGATCGGTCACCAGACCAATCAGGCTTCTTCCAGACCAATCAGGCTCCATCCTGATCGGTCCAGCGGAAATCAAATCCTAAGTCTTTGATCGGTCACCGGACTGTTCTGGACCTGATTAGCAAGGGAACTCAACTCACTATTCGCTCCCTGATCGGTCACCAGACCGATCAGGAGCTGTGCAGTGAGTGAAACACACACTCCCTGATCGTTCACCAGACCAATCAAACATCGCTGGATCGGTCACCAGACCGATCCACGAAGGAGCAGTGTGCCAACTCCCTGATCGGTCACCAGACCGATCCAGGGACACAGACCTAGCCTTCCAAGCTAGGATTTCATTCACCTTAGCCCTCCAAGCTAAGGATTTTTCAATCTAACTCTCCAAGTTGGGAATTTGCACCTAACCCTCCAAGTTAGGACTTTTCACCTAGCCCTCCAAGCTAGGACTTTTCACCTAGCCCTCCAAGCTAGGACTTTTCACCTAACCCCTCCGAGTTAGACCTTCATCCAACCTAGCCCTCCAAGCTAGGCACCTGACCCTCCAAGCCAGGACTTTTTCACCTAATTCTCCAGGATGGGAATTTGCACCTAACCCTCCAAGTTAGGACTTTTCACCTAGCCCTCCAAGCTAGGACGTTTCACCCAACCCTTCCGAATTAGGACTTTTCCAACACCTGGCTTCACTCACCAGGACCCGGCTTCACTCACCGGGATTTCCAACACCTGGCTTCACTCACCAGGACCCGGCTTTACTCACCGGGATTTCCAACACCTGGCTTCACTCACCAGGACCCGGCATCACTCACCGAGATTTCCAACACCTGGCTTCACTTACCAGGACCCCGCTTCACTCACCGGGATTTCAACCCAGCTTCACAAGCTAGGACCTGGCTTCACTCACCAGGGTTTCATGCCCAGTCCCCGACCAGGACTTTAACCCAAATTCGCTCAACCAAACTTAAATTATTGTCAAACACCAAAACAACAACCGGGCCAGACTGCATCAACAAGAACGTCACGGGATAAATCTAACGTGTAGATACCATTGTATAAAGTTCCGGTCCCATAAAGAACACCATTTAAAGTTATGTAACAGCAATTGTTACTAAAAGTTAAATGATAATCCTTTTCATTCAAGCATGAAATAGATACAATGTTCTTTATTAACGAAGGAACAAAATAACAATTATCCAATTCTAAGACAAGTCTATTAGGGAGCTTTAGCAAATATGTTCCGATGGCAACAGCAGCAATCTTTGCTCCATTTCCAACTCGCAAATTCGCTTCTCCCTTGACGAGTCTTCTTCTATTCCTTAGCCCCTGTATGTCATTACATATATGTGAGCTACACCCAGTATCAAGTACCCAGGTGGACGAGGAAATAGAGTGACATTCAATAATGAAGATACTTGAAGAGGATGGGGCATCGGATGCCTTCTTCTTCAAGGACTCAAGATAAACCTTGCAGTTTCTTCGCCAGTGACCCTTCTTACCGCAGTGATGGCAAGTGCCTTTTGGTGCCTTTTCAGTCTTTTTGGCCTTTTTCTTCTTTCCCTTATTATGTTCTTTGGGCTTCCTCTTAGAGCCTTTCTTTGAGGAACCAACTAACAGTACCGTCTTCTGATCCTACTTTACAGAAGGCTCTACAGTCTTCAGCAGGTTGAGCTACTCAGGAATGGTAGTCTCCAACTTGTTCATCCGATAGTTCATCACAAATTGTGAGTAACTCTTGGGCAAACAATGCAAAATTAAGTCAACACTTACTTCGTGATCCATTGCAAATCCGAGTGTGCCTAGTCGCTCAATGTACCCCAACATCTTCAACACAAACTGTGGCTGCATCATAGTGGTGAAGAGGAGTCTGGAGACCTCGAACCTTTCGGATCTCGCCTGCTCGTCAAACAGCTCATGAAGATGGAAGATGATGGTATGAGCATCCATATGCACATGCTGCTTTTGCAGCTCAGGTACCATAGCGGCCAGCATGATGCAACTCACAAGTTCAGAATTGACCATATGTTTCTGATAGGCCACTAACTGGTCTGGAGTTGCATCTTCTGGAGGATGGTTGGGAAGTTGTTCTTCAAGGACATAAGCAAGCTTTTCTGCCTTGAGGAGTATCCTCAGGTTTTGAAGCCAGTCCATGAAGTTTGGCCCAGTCAGCTTATTGGTGTCCAAAATGGAACACAAATTCACAGAAGACATGATCAAGTGATTATCCTAGAAATACAAATTGAGCTTATGTGAGAAGAATGATAAAGAATGCATCAATATACATTAATTAAATCCTATTTATTTTTCGAATTGAATAACCCCTTTTATCAATTCGGGAGATCGTAGGAACATCTCCAAATAGGTTGATATCCAACCATTGATAAGAACAACCATGGCTAGAGTCCATCAAGTTATTCTTAGCTATGACGGTAGGTCATTATACCGATTACATATTATACATATGTACTATCACATTATACTATCAACTAATTGAATGCTTACATAAATCATTGGGTTGTTAACTCATTAACAAGTATGCAACAATATACATAGCACCCAACTGCACCTCTCTTTACATCGACCTTGGCTGTGGCACAACAAATCGATGCTCCAAGCTTAAGGCTGACCCATTAATTAAGAAATAGTTTTAATATGGTTGGAGCTCATTCAACCGTTTAGTCAGGCTTGGATGTGTCCAACAAACAAAACTAAGGATTATCCTTTGACTCCAACTATATTAATCATAAACTAATTCCATGGTTTGAACATGTTGAGGTTCAAGCCGGGCATGGATGTGTCCATCAACCCAAACGAGAAACAAAACTTCGGTTCTAACCATATTAATGGAAGGTATTGGCCTTAATATTTTGTAAGGGGTTTTGGGTCTCATACTTTTCCTTTTAAGCACATTCATGACATATAATTATGCCATGTTCTAACGATTTCCTTAATAAAGTATGTATATGTCTTAATTTATCAAGTCTCATTAATTGAATTAGGAACCGGATTTCCTAATTCTAATTTCACACTTTATTCAAGGAATTATTTTGGGAAACAATTTCCTAAATTGTCATAATCAATTTCGGAAATAATATGTTTAAGACTTTGATTTCTCTAAATCAAATCTTATTAAATTAAGAGACAGATTCCTTTAATTCAACCATATATTATTTTCATGAAAATCTTATTTAAGGAAATAAACTCTATAGGAAATAATTTTTCCTAATTAATTTTGGAGACAACAATATGTAAGAGCATCACCTCATAAATCAAATAAGGAAATTATCATTTGAGAATCACCTCAAAATTTCGAAGATTTGATCACATATTTTATTTATGGATAATTAATTAAAACAAATTATTTACTTTGGGTGGCTCCCCGAGGCACTCCCCAAAGAAAAGAAATTTGTTGTAAATCTAATTTGGCCTGCTCCCTGAGGCATAACCAAATTAAACTTGACAATTAAAGAACTTGTTAATAATATAATTTGGATGGCTCCCCGAGGCCTACCCAAATCAATTTTAACAATTCATATTCAAAATAGGAAATTAAATTATAACAACTAACTTTAATTTGGGTGGCTCCCCGAGGCACTCCCCAAAGTAAAGAATTTTGTTAATAATTTAAAAACCAATTTGAATTTAATTGTCAATTAATGTTTCCATAAAATGTCTAAACTTTCATGAAAAGAAAGTGCCCAAAATTACAAGCTTTCCATAAATGGAATGTTTCCAAAATTAAAAGGTTTCCAGAATTATTGTAAGTTTCTGGTACAAAGAAAACTTACGTATTTTCAAAATTGAAAATTTCTAAAATTAGGAAATTTTCAAAATTGGAAAGTTTCCAAAAATGGAAAGTTTTCACAATTATCATAAAATTTCATAAACAGAGATATTTCAAAAGTTTGCGAAATTTCATGAGGATTTCCAAACTTTGAAATTCCTAAATCTAAAATTTACCATAATCGGAAAGTTTCCATAATTGGAAAAATTTCCAAAATTGAGATCATGACAAAGTTTTCCACAAAATAATTATATGATTATGTCGAACACTAACTGGCTCTGATACCACTGTTGGGACCAGGTGCATGCCGACGCAGACACGTATTGTAATTGTTACATAATTACATGCAGCGGAAACAAAAGCACGAATAATTTCCTAAATTATTCTAACACATATCCTAAGCATGCAATGTGTTCACATAATCGTAATATAAAATTTTTTTACAGAAAAGGAAATTACTCTACGAATTACCTTGCGTAACTTGGAAGAAGGGACGAGATCCAACCGTTAGCGTCCCTTGAAAGCTCCGTCTCTATTCGTATCCACGCCAAGTATCGTCGGGATGACATCGCTAAGTCACGAGTTTCGTATTTACGAGAACTACTAGATTCTCCTGAACACGATGAAAACCGAGAGAGTAATCAAATCGAAAGACTCACCACCAAGGTTGGCCGAAGAGGAAGATCGTCGCAAGGAAGAACTTCGTCACATTGATGCTTCTCCTTGTGCTCACGGCAAGAAGAAAGAAGGAAGGCCTATGGTCGTCCAAGAGAGAGGGACAGAAGAAGAGGAGAGAGCCCAAGAAATTCTTGGATGGATCCCCTTCCATGGCACCCCTTGGGTCCTTTATATAGGAAGAGGTTTCTTAATACCCAAGCAAACCTCTCCTTGATTATGGAATAATTTCTCAATCAATCCATAATCAAGGCTCTCATGATCAAGCTTCTTCTTCTTGATTATGGAATAATTTCTCAATCAATCCATAATCAAGGCTCTCTGTCTTTTGGCATGATTATATAAAATTTATAAAGCAAGGCAACCTTTGATTCATTATATAAAAATTTATAAAACAAACCAACCATTGGTTCATTATAAAAAATTATATATATAAACTTATTTAATTCACCCATTAAGTCTTTAAAAGACATAGCCATTCTATGTTTCCGATGCGTCTGAAATAAATTTAGTTTTGACTATTGTTTGGACTTACCAAAAATAGTCTATCTCGATTGGAGAATCCAATTCTCAACTCGTTTTAAATCCTTCGAATTACTCGTTATGCATGTGACCAAATAGCTTTTCAATTTATGTTGGCCGTCCATAATTAACTAATTAATTATAGAACGATCATGAGTGGGACCTAGTAGTACATCATGATCTCCAATTAATTGAAAGATCAACGGTTGACCTCAGAAATGATTCTGAAACCCTTCAGCAGCTATAATGAATCGTGCCCCATTCCCTTCACCATCGTATACCTTCTTGGTTCAGGATATGGTCTATGTGTGTCAGTCCCCACTAGGCTGACTACGTCACACCTAGCCCAAGTAACGTTTCCTCGTCCTATGGATTCTAATTACTCTCATATATTTAAGAGATTCATACTCTGAACAAGTCATGCTCTGGCTAGAGGCTTCAAGTAACAATCCGACGATAGGCCTCGGGTATACATCTCCTCGCAAGGAGTGGTGAATCCTTTATAGGTTGTTCAAACATCTTCAGGCACTGTGGCTTATACCTAATCATCCTGGGTCTACACCTCCTTCGAGATGCTTGCTTAAGATGTCAAAGTATAAGTCTCCATGACCAAGATGACTTGAACATCGCAAGTCAAAGGTGTTGGATCTAGAGAAACGATAGAGGGGGGGTGAATATCATAAAACGTTCGGATTCATAGTTAGAGAAATTACACGGCGAAAATTTAAATCAAACACACGCAAACACCAAGTTTTTTACTTGGTTCGGAGTCGCGGTCGGCTCCTACTCCAAAGCCCATGGTCGTTGACCATTTTCTACGGGCAATTCTATATTTTCGCAAAACCAGTTTACAAGATTATATTACAAAATTAGTGCAGTAAACTTGAAAGTAACTCTTCTTTACCGACGTCCGATGTAGATTGGATTTCCGGAGCAGTGGGACGTCGTCGGCGCTTGAGTCTCGAGTCGGGAGGTTTCCGGGGCAGAGCGCGGGAGCAGAAGAGCGTGAATGCGTTCAAAGAATTGATTGTTCTGAAGCCTTGGGTCGAGGGTCCTTTTATAGCCCCTGGGGACGCCCGGGACGTCGGGGGCACCCCCCCCACATGTCAGCTAATCCGAGTTCCTCTCGGTCAGCTCTGATCCCTTCAAATACGGGATCAGGCTTTGACGGGGGCGCCCGGGATGCTGGGGGCGCCCGGGATGACCGGGTCAACTATTATCCGTTGGCTTCGCTGGCTTCTGCTTCGTTAGCTTGAACTTGGGGGCGCTCGGGACGCTGGGGGCGCCCGGGAGCATGGGGGGCACCCGGGAGCACGGGGGCACCCCGCCCATAAGTTGTCGAAGCACTCCTTTTGCTTCGTTTGTTTTGTGTTCACCTTGGGGGCGCCCGGGACACTCCGGGCGCCCTGGTCAGCTGTTGCCTCACTCCTTTGAGGCTCTCTGAGCTGCAGACACTCGTTCCTTCGGTCCTGCATCCAGGGTTACTACAAAAACAACATAAAGCAATAATATGTTAGTTTTATACAGCCTTAGCTGTCTTGGTTCTGACTTTGAATCTCCCAAATGGAACCATAGGTCGAAGCGACGCCTACTGTTCCCTCGACGGGGAATGTGTCCTCACCTACTCCTCTCGGGAGAATTTACCTGATGCCAACCAGCTCCTCCGGTTGGACTTTTGCCCAGCAGTCCTTCGCCAGGTGCCTAGTTGTCCTTCGCCAGGTCTTCAATACCAAGTCGTACTTCGCCTGGTGCCTAGCAGTCCTTCGCTAGGTCTTTGTATCCTGGCATTCCTTCGTCAGGTGCCTAGCAGTCCTTCGCTAGGGCTTTATATCCTGGCATTCCTTCGCCAGGTGCCTAGCAGTCCTTCGCTAGGACTTTGTATCCTGCACACTAGAGTAACATATTAGATAAACATTATACCTTAACTTTTGAACCCTTTTGCCATTATCAAAACAGAAGTTCGACTTGGGTGCTTTCTGCACCAACAATCTCCCCCTTTTTGATTTATGGCAACCCTGGTTCAAAAAGTAAATTTAATCAGAACAAGTAAACTGAAATTTTGTTTCCTCCCCCTGGAAGGAATCTCCCCCTAGATTTTTCAAAAGTTCATGGGGTTTTTGAAAATCAATTCTAAGTCTAAAGTTGGATTTAATTTTACTTAGAATAATTTTCAGCGGAAACTTAAAAATATATTTTCCAAGATAATTTTGGTTGAGCACTTTTGGAAAATTTATACTTGTAGAAAGCTTAAATACTTAGATAAATTTGGAAACTTAGGTTTAGGTATTACGAAGGATTTTGAAACTTAAGTTTGAGTACTCAAGAAAATTTCAAACATTTAAGTTTACGTACTTAAAGTGTTTTTGAAAACTTAAGTTTAAAATACTTAGAAGGTTTTTAAAAACTTAAGTTTAAATTACTTAGGAAAATTATTGACTACTTAAGTTTTAGCTACTTAGACAGCTTAAGTTAGGAAAGTTTTGAAAACTTAAGTTTTTAAGAAATTTTGAAAACATACGTCTTAAGTACTTTGGAAAATTTTGAAAACTTCAGTTTTAAGTACTTAGTATGATTTCAAAAATTTTGGTTTTAAGTACTTAGGAAAATTTGAAAAAAAATTTTAGTTTTAAGTACTTAGGAAAATTTGAAAAAAAAATTTAGTTTTCAGTACTTAGGAAAATTTTAAAAACTTAAGTTTAAAGTACTAAGAAAGCTAAGCTTTGAAAACTTTTAAACACTTAGAATACCTTAGTACTTTTGAAAAATGAATTAAGTACTTTTTGAATATAGAGTTTGAAATTTTGGATTTTAGAGAAAGAAATTTTAAACTCTCCTTTCCTATCTCTCCCCCTTTGCCATATATCAAAAACAAAGAAGTATAGCAGAAACAAGATAATTAAATTGCATAAAAGAAAATAATAACTTGCATAATTCGTTGTACTGAACCAGTTCAGGATATGAATTAACCCAAAGCAGTTTCAATTATCTCTTTTAGGGTCCTGTCTAACCCAATTAGCTACTTACTAACTGCTATAAGCAGTAATTTTCGCTAGGGTTAGTTAAGTTAAGTGTTATGTTCAAGTTAGATTTTCTAAACTTGACACTTAACTTGATTACTGTGTAAGTTGTATTTAGTGCCCCAATTACTGCAGATTCACTTACTTAAAGCATCTTGAATTAAGGCAAAGACCTAAGCATCTCAACCCGTTCTAGGTTATCATTCAAAAGTACCCTAAGGTGCTTGTGAGATGCTGGCTTCTAAATCTATAGGTGCAT
Organism: Boesenbergia rotunda; assembly: GCA_024364735.1. Classification (NCBI taxonomy): domain Eukaryota; kingdom Viridiplantae; phylum Streptophyta; class Magnoliopsida; order Zingiberales; family Zingiberaceae; genus Boesenbergia; species Boesenbergia rotunda. The sequence goes on along the minus strand of JAGFNQ010006831.1, from coordinate 22,396 downwards.
GCAGTTCTAGGGTTTGGGCCTAGGCTAAGTCCATTTGCGAAAAAGCCCTAGTTTTGAAGGGGTAGTTTTTAAAATAAAACTAAGTCGAAAAATTTATTTTAAAACTTTTCAAAACTAAGTAAAAGCTGATTTTAAAAGCATTTAAACACACTTTTAAAACTGATTTTGAAATGAGTAATAAAACCAACAGTAGTCTGAACCTATTCTACCAAGCATAATCAAAATCAGATACTTAAGATTAAACAACTGGTCAATCCTGCAAGTTAACTAGTCAAAGAGAGGACCAGTAGAGTCAAACATGAGTCAAGTCTTAGTTACTAATACAATGCATCTGCTGAAATAGTCTAACTATGAAGACGGGCCAGGGTGGTCAGATGAGCCAGGCTGCCATGCTCTGAGAAGCGACATCATCTCAATGTATCGTGCATCGGCCACCTCTCGATCGGCTCTACGAGCGTCCATCTGCTCAACGTGGTAGGCCTCGGCCTCCTCTCGGAGACTGTGGATCTCTGTCTGCATCTGTGCGAAGCGCTGGTCGATGGTCGATGGTGGGGGTATGTCCATGTGCTCACGGACCTCAGCTGCCCAATCTCCGACGTCGACCTCAACATCCTCGTCGGAGTCAATCGGTCGTCCGGCTCACTGGCGTCTCCACGACAGAACCCCGGTAGTCGAGACCTCTATACCAGCTAAGGAAAAGTTCCTAAATCTTATCTCGTCGAAATCGATCATTGATAAGTACCATTTTGTTGATTATTTTAATTGCTAAAATCCATGTTTGACCCATGTTTTTCTTGCTTAATTGTGAATTTACCCTAGGTTTTAGAACTTCCTCTTATTTTGGACTTAATTGTAAATTTACACATATTTGGATTATTTGGCCACTAAATTTTTGATCTATTTTTTGTAGGCATGAAAGGTTCAAGGACCTAGGGCATACTGGGTCAAACTTGAGTCGGAAGTAGACCCAGATCGAGTTATCAAGTTTCGGATTAATCCGGGTCGTCTGATTCAAAAATGGCTGGATCTGAGCCATCCGGGACCATCCGAAGCAATCCGAGCTAGGGTTAGGGCTGATCAAGCACTCAGATCATGATCTGAAGGTTTCATCCCAATCAGAGCTCATTCAACCGTTGGATCAAGCTCGGAGGTTTCTAGATCGTCCATTCAAAGATTAGGTTGATCTGGACCATCCATTGCAAATCTGGAGGATCCGAGCTACCACGAGGCAGATCCTGACCCTTGATCAACATCTGGTATGTTTGGGTCAGATCGGAGGAAGATCAGCCGTTGGATTCATTCAAATTAATCAGGGTCATCCATTCCTATGTATTTAATCAAATTTTTCCCACAGCGCACAGGGTCGCGTCTTCGCCGCAGCTCGTCGTCTTCGTTCTTCCTTCATTTTTTTTTTCAAGTTTTCTTCAACCGAGGTGTGACCGCATGGATTCCAGACTTGGTTAGAGTTCTAGATCGTTGGAAGGTTGTCTCCGTGAGAAATTCAGCTTAAATTCAGCATTAAACAGAGCAACGTGAGGGTTTCACTAGCTCTGCCAATCGCTCGATCGAATCATGTGGTTAGTCACTTTTCATCAATCTGAGCAGTTCATAGGGGTTCCCTGGAGTGTTCTGATCATCCACAAATCACCATCGCAATCCCACAAGGCCAGATTGAAGAGATCGAGTGGATTTTCAACCAGCAGCAGAGATTGACTGTGAATCGATCCTGGAGACAGTTTTTCCAGTAATCTGTGGAGCTTAGGGGTTCGAGGCTCACTCCCGTGTGACGGCAAGGAGTTCTCGAGTCAAGGAAGGGATCTAGGCTTAGTTTACTTGGTTAATTTTCATTGTGTTTTGCTGTAATTTCAGTTCTGCACAGGAATTCTATTTCTGAAATTTCTGTATTAGCTACTTAGTTTCGTTCCTGAATTGCTTTGCCGTAATTGAGCTTCAATTTTTCGAGTTAAATAGTTAGGGAGTGTGTTTAGTGAGCAAGCAAATTTAGTTTCACTTCGTTTTACAGATCGGCATTTGCGTATCAGTTTTGCCTTTGCGTATCAAGTTGTTTCTGCGTGCCAGTTCTACTTCTAATTTCTGCAGTTCTTTCCGAATTCAGTTTATGTTTAGCTTTGATGCCTTCAATTAGAGACAACAATTAGTGCGATAATGCATAGGATCTAAGGGTGTTTCGAATCTAGACTAATTTCTGAACTTTTGCTCAGTTGCAAGTCAGTTCTGCAATTGTATAATTCTCAACTGCGTTTCATCCTTTAGCTGCGTATCAGTCCTTTTACCTTGCATCTCAGTTTCATTTCCTGTAAGAACTTCTGCATTTTGTATCAAGATTGTTTTAGTTTTCTTGTTTGAATTTCCTTTGTAGATGGTTGCTTTCCAAAAGGTTTTAATTTCATTTCTGCTTTAGTTTTCAGCCTGTGCGTATCAAATTTCAGAATTCTGCTAGCTCAGTGTTGTCTCAGAAAATTCAGCTACCAGTTTATGAGTTTGTGCCAAGTAAACATGAGCATTACTTAAGCTTTATTGATCCTTAGGATAGAGCAGTAATTACAGCTCAGTTGCATATCTTGTGTCCAACCTGTTGCCAAATTTCTGCACATAGCTTTGCATCCCTGCATTAACAATTCTGAATTGATTGGTGATTACTCTTGTATTTGGTTTCAGAAATTTCAGCATTTACTTCCTATCAATTTGTTTTGGATTGCTTAGCCTGGGTTTGTGTTAATTTTGAGTCATGAAGCAGATGTTTGCATTAGCGTAATTCGAAAATGTCAGCATCATTTTGATTCTCTTGCTTAGCATTTGTTTTGCAATTTAAACTAAGATTGGTTTTCCAAAATTGGTTAAGTCATTAGTTGGATAATTTTCCCATTAGTTGAGTCCTTAATTGCAAATTCCTTATTTAGTTCATTTAGTTAAATTCTCTTCCTTTTCATTGCATTTTCTTCTCCATTCGAAACCAAACACCAGTTTTTATTTGAAACCCAAAAATATAAACGACACATAAACTCAAGCGCGAATCAAACAACATCAACTAGCCCTAGGAAAAATACGACCTGTGGCCCCTTTACTATATTTTCATCTTTTTGATTGCAAAAAGGGTTTCCAGCATTTATAAATATTTAAGTTTGATGACCCACACATTTCGTGACAGTCTATTTTGGGTCCATCAGTCATCTCGATCATTTCTCCTACGGTAATGTTACGACCGTGGTGATGAAGGATGGAGGTGATGATGTGACAGAAGGGGGTGTGAACTCGACCCTGAGTGGTGACACTGGAGGCGTGTAAGATGGCGTGGAACATATGAAGGCCAATGTCAATGTCTAGATGGTCAATCAACGTATACAATAAGAATGTGTGAAATGGTCGCATGGTCACGATGCCCCTTGAGGATAAGGGTAGGATGCAGCGGACCAGAACTCTATACAGGGCGTAGTCCTGGACTTGAAGGTCAACGGACTGGAAACGTCTATCTACGGGATTTCTAGCTTCCGTATAGAAGTAAGAGTGGAGAGTGTCTAGGGTGATGTGAGAGTAGGGAGCATCAAATGGAGGATCCCTAGGTGGATAGCAACAAAATGTGGACTGAGAGACTCGTAATCCAAGAAATCGGTTAAGTAGGGAAGGCGTGATGGTTAGAGGCAACCCTTGGACTGTGGTGTTAAAGATGAGTTGGTCTTGTCTGACTATATTATTATAGAATTCTGCACATAATATTATATTAATAGGATGAGTGCAGAATACGAGGTTATCGAGTTGGTAAAAGTTTATCACATTCATTGCCAAGGGACAAGATTGGGTGAAGAATTGTCTATTGAGATAGCTAGTTTTTATGGGTTTGTATGTGGTTCGAGCAAACCTATTACAGTGTTCTAACGTTGGGAACCTAGGATCGGGACTAGGTTCGGTACCGGGGTTCGATTGGGTTGCTCGGCGTTTTCTAAGTTAAGAAACATGCATTTATAAGAAGTGAATTAAGAAAGTAATTCTAAATGCATAAAAGAAATCATACCGGGGAGGCATGGTTGAGATTGAGGAAGCACAAGTGTCACATGATGCCTTGGAAGTAAGGAAGTGAGGAATGAGGATGGTTTTTGGTGTGGGAAGAAGAGGGGGTTCGGGCGCCTTTTTATAGGCAGTTCATTGGGGGCGCCCGGGAGCTCCCGAGCGCCTGGGATAGTAGTCTACTGCCTTTGGCAGTGGCTAGTGCTGGTTGGGGGTGCCCGCAATGGCCCGGGCGCCCCGGTCAGGCTGAACATTGCAGCTTTGCTGCTTTGACTAATGCTGGGGGTGCCCGCAAGGTTCGGGGCGCCCCAGTCAAGGGGTAAAGGCAGCTTTTTGCCTTGAAGGAAGAAAAAGTCATGGGGGCGCCCGAGGAGTCACGGGCACCCGGATTATGTGGGAAGTGACATTTTTGATGCTTTGTGATTATTTGGCCATGGTTTAATTGGTTTGACCATGGTTTGACTGCTTTGACTATGGTTTGACTGCTTTGACCATGGTTTGACGACGTTGACCATGGTTTGACTATGTTAACCATGGTTTGACTATGTTGACCATGGTATGATTATGTTGACCATGGTATGACTATGGTGACCATGGTTTGACTACGTTCTGAACTACAGGATTAAATCACAATATTGGTATTAAAGGAATTTCAATTGAGTATAATTTTACTGTCTCACCCAATCTAGGGTTTTCAATCACGTTAGCCTTATAGGTTTTGTGAGACATGTTTTGATAAAAGAATTTTTAAAAAAATATGATTTATTTTGAAAAGCTTAATTAAATTTGAAAACAATTGAATTTATTTTGAAAAGAATGTTTAAATCTACAACTAACTGAAAATTTGTGTTAGATTCAAATTTAACAAAGACTAGTTTGAATTTGAATTTCAAAGATTGGCTTCCAGGTCTTGGCGAGGCACTAGGCCTTCTTTGGCCGTAGCCTTATTGGATCATCAACCCTTTCCTTGACAAAGCCTTTCAGTGAAATTTCATTTTCAAAATTAATCTTTGAAAAATTCTGGTCTAACTAGTTTGGGTCTTGGATCGGTAGCTTCAGCTAGTTTCACCAGTATAAAGAGACCAAGTAGAGAATACTTGACCTTATTAGAATTGGTTTCCCAAACGTACTATCATCTCACCTCCACCCAATACTATGTTGTCAAATTTCAGTTAAGTTGGTTCAGTCCTTAAACTAACCATTCCTAAATCTAAACATGGTAAATTTCAGAAATTAAGTAAACAATCAATCATGCAAATTGCAAGCAAGAATTGAATTTTATCTAACAATAAATATTGTTTTCAATTTGGCTCCCCCTGGACTAAAGCCACGATAATGGTCTGGCAAGATGTGAATCTTGTCCTTGGGGATCCAGTATTGATTTGATCCAGTTTGTTTGTTCAGGCATAGTTTGGGTACCCATGCCTGAACTTTAGGTCTGGACTGGTTCTGTACAGCAAAGTAGGATCTTTGTCTAGATTTGGTTCTATAACCTAGTCCGGATCGATTTAGAACCGACTTCTGTTTTCCAAGAATCATGTCAAGACCCTTGGAACCAGAAGTGAATCGTTCTAAAGCTGCTCTAAGATCCATAACCTGAGTTTTCATGGAGGAGTTCTCTTTCTCATGTTTTTCAACTTGAGTAGAGGTTCCTTCTTGATCCTTCTCAGTTAAGGGTCTAGAGTCAGCTCCGTCTTTCAGGAGTTTTACTTCCTGTCGGAGGGATTCGACTCGGAGTTTAGCTTTCGCCAAATCTCGAGAAAGATAAGAAATTAACTCATTTAACTGACTTCTAGTAAAACCACTTATCTTGATTTTGCCGTCTTCAGAAAATATCATTCTGCCGTCGTCCTGTTCTGATTCTGACTCGGACTCGACTTCTTCTGAAGCGGTTAGTGCGAGTAGGTTTGACTGTGGGACCTCTTCTTCGTCTTCGGAGGAGGACTCGTCCCACGTTGCTTGAAGTGCCTTTTTCCTTCTATTCTTCTTGGTCTCCTTTAGGTTCGGACACTCCGTCTTGTAGTGACCCTTTTTCTTGCACTCGTAGCAGGTCACGTTGGGCTTGTTCTTTTCATTTGCGGGCTCAGCTGGTTCATCCTTTCTTCGGCTGGCTTTCCGTTTATTGGTTTGGTTCTTCAATTCCTTGTAGTAGTTTCGGCCAGTCGGACCAGCTTAGGTCGATCTCCTTCTTCGTCTTCTGAGTCTGAGTCTGAGTTAGACTCGGGTTCAGGTTGAGGCTTCTTCTTGGTTGTCCTTCCAGTTTTACCTGCAACAAAGGCAATACCTTTCTTGACCATATTGCAGTTAGTCTGTTCATGTAATTCGAATTCAGAGAACAATTCATCTAATTTAATTTTTGAAAGGTCCCTTGAAACCTTCACTACAAGATAAAAGACCTATTGTGACATTTATTTTAAGACACTTAATAGTAAATGTCATTATAAACTATTTATAATTACACTTATTAAAATAGATTAATTTTATAAATAAAATATCTGATTTGATCCTTTATCATGACACATTTTATAATTGTCATTATAAATTAATCACGTCGACATTATAAATTAATCAAAATTTTTTAATTTTTTTAACCTAAATTTTTTTGTAAAATACGGTTCGTATGTTAATTTGGAATTATTTAAGAAAAAAATTTAAATTTCGATAATTTGGAATTATTTATGAAAAAATTTAAATTTCGAAATTTAATATATATATATATATATATATATATATATTATAAAAGATTTATAAATACCTCTCTTCACCCATCCTTTTGCCGTGCCCTAACATCTCCGCCCGAACACATCCTCGCCGACAAACCTTTCTCCTTCGTGCACGCGAAGACAGCCGGAAGGGCGCCGCCTCTCATTGCGATCTTCCCTTTCCCCTCTCGTCGCATGCGAACAAGGTTGGAGCGCCGCTCCCTCACCCTCGCGCAAGTAAGTCGCCGACAATCTTCTCCTCTATGCGATCGACATTACGATGCCCAGCCTGGCGCGATCGCCGGCCGAGCCAACCATCCCTCCTTTCTATTGTTGTGGGTGTCGCGGTCGGCTCCTACTCCAAGGCCCATGGTCGTTGACCGTTTTCTGCGGGCAATTCTATATTTTCGCAAAACCAGTTTACAAGATTGTATTACAAAATTAGTGCAGTAAACTTGAAAGTAACTCTTCTTTACCGACGTCCGATGTAGATTGGATTTCCGGAGCAGTGGGACGTCGTCGGCGCTTGAGTCTCGAGTCGGGAGGTTTCCGGGGCAGAGCGCGGGGGCAGAAGAGCGTGAATGCGTTTGAAGAATTGATTGTTCTGAAGCCTTGGGTCGAGGGTCCTTTTATAGCCCCTGAGGGCGCCCGGGATGTCGGGGGCACCCCCCTCCCCCACGTGTCAGCTGATCCGAGTTCCTCTCGGTCAGTTCTGATCCCTTCAAACACAGGATCATGCTTTGACAGGGCCGCCCGGGACGCTGGGGGCGCCCGAGATAACCGGGTCAACTCTTATCCGTTGGCATCGCTGGCTTCTGCTTCGTTAGCTTGAACTTGGGGGCGCCCGGGACATTGGGGGCGTCCGGGAGCATGGGGGGCGCCTGGGAGCATGGGGGCGCCCCACCCATAAGTTGTCGAAGCACTCCTTTTGCTTCGTTTGTTTTGTGTTCACCTTGGGGGCGCCCGGGACACTCCGGGCGCCCTGGTCAGCTGCTGCCTCACTCCTTTGAGGCCCTCTGAGCTGCAGACACTCGTTCCTTCGGTCCTGCATCCAGGGTTAGTACAAAAACAACATAAAGCAATAATATGTTAGTTTTATACAGCCTTAGCTGTCTTGGTTCTGACTTTGGGTCTCCCAAATGGAACCCTAGGTCGAACCGACGCCTACTGTTCCCTCGACGGGAACACATCCTCACCTACTCCTCTCGGGAGAATTTACCTGTTGCCAACTAGCTCCTCCGGTTGGACTTTTGCCCAGCAGTCCTTCGCCAGGAGCCTAGCTGTCCTTCGCCAGGTCTTCAGTACCAAGCCGTCCTTCGCCTGGCGCCTAGCAGTCCTTCGCTAGGTCTTTGTATCCTGGCATTCCTTCGCCAGGTGCCTAGCAGTCCTTCGCTAGGGCTTTGTATCGTGGCATTCCTTCGCCAGGTGCCTAGCAGTCCTTCGCTAGGGCTTTGTATCCTGGCATTCCTTCGCCAGGTGCCTAGCAGTCCATCGCCAGGACTTTGTATCCTGCACACTTGTGTAACATATTAGATAAACATTATACCTTAACTTTTGAACCCTTTTGCCGTTATCAAAACACAAGTTCGACTTGGGTGCTTTCTGCACCAACAAAAGGAACATCGCACTTAAGCTGCAGTAAGAACTTCAGTGGCATAACTATATGTAGACTACCATATGAAGTTTTACTGCCAGTCACTCCAATGAACTAGTTCCCTTAACTAGCATTCATGTTTATCTCCAGACATCTCCATGTCACCAGCCAGTGAGAAACAGCTGATTAGAGAATAACCCATGCTAGTCTCAACAGAATTGTTAGTGTCCGTATTTATCAATTCATCGACTAGGTATAATTTTCAATACTTCACAATTGCACATGTAGAGATAATCACTAGTTGTGAATTTATCACAAATTCTCTCATGCTGTGAATTGTATTGTGGGCATTCAGTAAATGTTCTTAAGATCTTAATCAAATAATCATGTATACTCAAATAGTGAATATTCATTTATTAAAAAAATAAATGATTACAATCATAAGGCGATTGCCTTAGGACACTTCTCTCATGTCACTAACAGAGAGTACCTCTTTGGAGAGTTTAGGACATACTTATCAGAGGCTGGGATCCAGTCCCAACTGACTGCACCCGGTACGCCCCAGCAGAACGGTGTAGTAAAATGAAGGAATAGGACTCGTATGGGGATGGTTAGGTCAATGATGAGCTACTCTGACTTACCTGATTCATTCTGGGGATATGCTCTGGATATGACTGCGTATATTCTGAATATGGTACCATCTAAGTTAGTCCCTTCTACTCCCATAGAATTATGAACTGGGCGAAAGGCTAGTCTAGGACATATTCAGATTTGGGATAGTCCAGCGCATGTGCTGAAGGGAGATACTGATAAGTTGGAATCATGTACAGAAATACACTTGTTTGTGGGCTATCCTAAGGGAATGAAATGTGGTCTGTTCTGTAGTCCTGAGGATCAGAAGGTAATCGTGAGCACGAATGCTAGATTCTTAGAAGAAGACTATGTGATGAACTACAAGCCTAAGAGTAGACTAGTGCTTGAAGAGTTAAGAGCGAAAGTTCCGACCTTAGGACCAACTGTACAAGAGGATACACCACAAGTCACTGCACCGCGTGTCACAGAAGATACACAGGTGGTACCTCGTCACAATGGGAGGGTTGCTAGATAGCCTGAAAGGTTCATGTTTTTGGGAGAGTCGTCAGACTTGGTCCCAGGTAAACATGAACCAGATCCCTGGACCTATGACGAGGCCCTCTAAGATAAGGATACAGATTCTTAGCAAAGGGCGATGAACTCTGAGATAAAATCTATGGATTCTAATCATCTCTGGGAGCTTGTAGAACCACCTGATGGTGTAAAAGCCATTGGATGCAAGTGGATCTACAAAATAAAGAGAGGATTAGATGGGAAGGTTGAGACCTTCAAAGCTAGGCTTGTTGCGAAAGGGTATACTCAGAAAGAGGGTATCGATTATGAGTAGACCTTTTAGCCGGTAGCCATGCTTAGGTCTATCTGGATTCTCTTTGTTGGGTATGGCTTGGCGATTTCACAAGCAACTATGGGGTCGAACCTGAGAGACCTCTCTATGTCTACAGATTAAAATTTAATCCAAATAGAGACCCGTCTCCCAAACGACTGTCTTGTCGTCGTGTTAATTAATCCAAGTCACAACTTAGCCAAAACTAAAGTTAAGGCCTTGTAACTTTTCGGATTAATTAACCGTGGAAAAGACGACGAATAGATCACCGGTTTCTATGTTTATCTTCTAGGGTTCATGACATAATTAATTATCATATTAATTAACAAATAATTAATCTACGATAATTAATTAACCACATTCAATGATAGAAAAATCAAAGCAATAACATAACAAAGGAAAGACGGAGCTAGGAAGAGATATACCTCGCCTTTTACCTCGCAGTCTTCTACCTTATGACCCTCCCCTCCTGGACATCGTGTGGGTGACGAGCTACCAAGACGCGGAGTCACCAAGGCTTGCCTAGATCACCTTCTTCAATCCACTTTCTCTTATCCAATAAAAACCCTAGCTAGGGTTTCGGCCAGCCACCTTCTCTCCTCTCCTCCTCATGCCGCCGGCTACCTCAAGCTCCAAGCTCCAGTCGACCAAGAGGCAGCACCGAGAGGAAAGCTAGGAAGATGAAGAAGGGGAAAAAGAAGCTGAGCAAGCTCCTTCTTCTTCCCAAAAACTCACTGGAAATCGTAACTTCTTCTCCCTCACCGCCGACGCCAATCAAGGAAGAAGACCCCTGTTTCCGACCGCCAGATTCCTTTTCCCCTTGTTCCTTGCTTGTGCACACAAAGGAGGAGACAATGATAAAGGAAGGAGAAGGGATCATAGGTGAGGAAGAGAGAAAAGCCGAGATTTTCTTCCCTCTCACCGCCGGCATCGCAAGCGCATGAAACCCGCCGTCGGCAGCCCTCCTCTCGCTCCTCTGCTCCAAGCCAAGCACCAGAGTGCTCCTCCCTCCCTTGCCAATGCTTCACACCCAAATGATGAATGGAAGATGAGGAGAACACTCCTCTTCTTCCTCCTCCTTCTCGCCGGCGCAAAGGTGGCCTAGGAGAGAGAATAGGAAGAGAGGGTTTTGGTTTTTTGTGATCAATAGAATTAATTCTCAATTAATTCATTAATCCTTGTATGACTCCTATGGGGTATTTATAGGGCCAAGATAGGGACCATGAGGAGGAGTTGGTTCTTGGCCCACTAATGGATCCAAACCCGATCCATTAATGTGTTGGGACCGGGTGCATGTTGACATAGATGTGGGTTCGTAATTTTTTAAAATTTATTACGTGCAGCGGAAGATTAAGAATAAATAATTTCCCAAATTATTTAACCACACATCTAAGCATGCAACCTTATATTGTGTAGACATGATCATATATTAAAATTTTGCAGAAAGTAAACTAATTTACTTAATACCTCGCGTAACTCGAAGGAAGGGACGAGATCCAACCGTAAGCATCCCTTGGAAGCTTCGCCTCTATTCGCGTCCACGCCAAGTTTTCTTCGGGATGACTTCGCAAAGCCACGAGTTTCGTGCCAACAAGAACTACTAGATTCTCCAAATGCACGACAAGAATACCAAGAGAGAGATGGGAAGACTAACCACCAAACGAAGAACGGAATCAAGATTCCGGGAGGAAGGAAGGAGTTGCGCCCGCTTCTTCTTCTTCTTCGGCAGCTGCTTGGTGGATGAAGCTCACGGCAACAAAGGGGTCCTCCATTTAGGGCCGGTTGCACTAGAGGAGGGAGAGGGAGAGAAGGAGAGAGAGAGATGGCTTATTTCTAGATCTCTTAGATTAATCTCCAAGTCTTGCCTTGGTTCCTTTATATAGTAGCCTCTCAATCGCCAAGTCTCCTTTTTATGGAATAAATTTTCATAAGAAATTTATCATATAAATTTTTCTACGAATTATTCCATCATGTCAAGTTTTTATCATAATTTAATTTATGATAAAAATAACCATGTCTCCCTTTTCTTATGGAAAGAAATTTCTTTATATAAATTTCTTTATCATGGTAAATCAATCCATTATTGATTTTATAAAATAAACCAATCCATGGTTCATTTTAATTTCCATGAAAAGTAAATCTCTTTATATACATTTCTTTATATAAATTTCTTTATACAAATTTCTTTATCCATAGTTTTATAAAACAAACCACGCTCGGTTTATTTTATAATTTGAACCAAAAATTCGGTTTTCCCCTTTTGTTGTGGCCGGCCAAGCAAAGAGGGTGGGGACCCTTTTTGGCCGGCCAAACCCAAGCTAAAACCATACGAATTAAACTCATTTAATTCGTCCAATAAGTCTTCAAAAGACTTAGCCATTTTATGCTTCCGATGCGTCTCTGAAAAATTCAGATTCGACATATCTCTCTTGATCGGAAAATCCAATTTTCAACTCGTTTTAAATCCCTCGGATCACTCATAGTGCGTGTGACTAAATAGGCTTTCGATTTATGTTGGCCGTCTATAATCAACCAATTATAGAACGATTATGAGTGGCACCTAGTAGTACATCATGATCCCCAATTAATCGAAAGATCAATGGTTGACCTCAGAAATAATTCTGAAACCCTTCAGCAGCTTTAATGAATTGTGCCGCATTCCCTTCACCATCTTATACCCACTTGGTTCAGGACACGGCCTATGTGTGTCAGTCCCTACTAGGCTGACTACGTCACACCTATCCCAAGTAATGTCTTTCTCGTCCAACGGATTCTAATTACTCTCATGTTTCTGAGAGATTCATACTCGGAACATGTGATGCTCTGGCCAAAGGCTTCGAGTAACAATCCGATGATAGGCCTTGGGTATACATCTCCTCGCAAGGAGTGGTAAATCCTTTGTATGCTGTTCAAACATCTTCAGGCACTTCGGCTTATACCCAATCATCCTGGATCCACACCTCCTTGGAGATGTTTGCTTAAGATGTCAAAGTATAAGTCTTCATGACCAAGATGACTTGAACACCGCAAGTCAAAGGAACATCGCACTTATGCTGCAGCAAGAACTTCATTGACATATCTATATGTAGATTACCATATGATGTTTTACAGCCAGTCACTCCAATGAACTAGTTCCCTTAACTAGCATTCATGTTTATCTTCGGATATCCCAATGTCACCAGCCAGTGAGAATCAGCTGATTAGATAATAACCCATGCTAGTCTCAACAGAATTGATAGTGTCCGTATTTATCAATTCATCGACTAAGGACAATTTCAATACTTCACAATTGCACATGTAGAGATAATCACTAGTTGTGAATTCATCACAAATTCTCTCATGCTGTGAATTGTATTGCGGGCATTCAGTAAATGAGTTTAAGATCTCTATCAAATACACGAACATGTATACTCAAATAGTGAATATTCATTTATTAAAGTAAATGATTACAATCATAAGGCGATTGCCTTAGGACACTTCTCTCATATTACTAACATAATGGAGATCCATTCCACTAAAGGATCCCATTGAACTTCCTCACCAACTCCCATATTTTCATATGGGCTCCACCTATTATGAGTTGTCTATCTCCCCATGTTTAAGATATCGAATGACCAATAATTAATTTAATTTACTGATAATTAAATTAATTATCTTCTTGATCCTTGATTAGTACCACTCAACCTTTTCATCATGTCGGACCATAGTCCACTTGCAAAATTTGACATGACGAACCTTTTGAGCTCACCAAGGGGGCATTATCATCCTGACTCACTAGGACACGTATTCCGTCAATAATCAATGACACACCATGTAGATAAAATTATTATCCAACTTACTGGGCCTATCAATCTAACAGAATAGATCTCGCCCATTGGTAAATCAAAGTAATAATTAATTAACTATATATGCCCGTTATTATTTCAGGATTTAGAGATTATACTCCATAATATAATCCGAGATCTAATCCAATTTACGAAGTCAGTACAAAATTAGATGACCTCTCTTTTGGTCCTACTCAATGCACACAAAGTGCACTAGTGCAATTCAATGGTTAAGACAAACCACACCTAATTGCACTACAATCATCCCGATTGTTTGTCCAACTCCATCTCGGTTGTGAGCCTCTTTCTTATACTTTTGCAAGGAACTTGATAACATGATCTTCTATGCAACACCATGTACCATGTTATCTACAATGCCAAGTATGAGACTTTTTTTGCATATGCTAATATAAATATGCACCGTGTGATTTTGCGATTCTCTTTAAAATGTAAATGTATTCTAACCAAAAGCAAGGCTTTTAGTATGCATCCTAACAATCTCCCACTTATACTGAAAGACTTTGCTATTTTCAAAATGCCATGCATCTGACCGTTAGATCCTTCACATGCCTAAAGGCTCTTGCTACCAAGGCCTTAGTGATATGATCTCCCTAGGTCAATCTCTGATGTAATCTCTGCCTTAAGGTGCCCATCCCTGTTGCACAGCTTCGGTAGTGCCAGAACCGTGGACAGCTTCGGTAGTCCAGAACCGGGGCGTTCTTAAGGTACCCATCCCTTGGACCCTTACTTCGGTCCGGTACAAGCCTTATGCATGAAAATAAACATGCATGCATCATCATTCATACTTGTCATTCATACTTATCATTCATAGTTACTTCATATCATCGTTATGTCTTCATTATTCATACTTATCATTCATACTTACCATTCATAATTAAGGCATAACCATCATCTTCATTCATGCTTAACATTCTTTATTCATAACATGGAACATACATACATGATCATGATTCTAGTCATAATCTTATCTGGGTTCATAAAGCTGGCATGATCATGATACAGAATATACATACTGTTAGTGATATGAGAGAAGTGTCCTAAGACAATCGCCTTATGATTGTAAACATTTATTTTAATAAATGATAATTCACTATTTGAGTATACATGTTAGTGTATTTGATTGGGATCTTAAACTCATCTACTGAATGTCCGCAATACAATTCATAGCATAAGAGAATTTGTGATGGGATCACAACTAGTGATTATCTCTACATGTGCAATTGTGAAGTATTGAAAATATCCCTAGTCGATGAATTGATAAAAATGGACACTATCAATTCTGTTGAGACTAGCATGGGTTATTCTCTAATCAGCTGATTCTCACTGGCTGGTGACATTGGGATGTCCGGAGATAAACATGGATGCTAGTTAAGGGAACTAGTTCATTGGAGTGACTAGCTGTAAAACTTCATATGGTAATCTACATAGATATGTCAATGAAGTTCTTACTGCAGCTTAAGTGCGATGTTCCTTTGACTTGCGGTGTTCAAGTCATCTTGGTCATGGAGACTTATACTTTAACATCTTAAGCAAGCATCTCCAAGGAGTAGTGGACCCAAGATGATTGGGTATAAGCCGAAGTGCCCGAAGATGTTTGAACAGCCTACAAAGGATTCACCACTCCTTGCGAGGAGATGTATACCCTGGCCTATCGTCGGATTGTTACTCAAAGCCTCTGGCCAGAGCATATCATGTTTAGAGTATGAGTCTCTTAAATACATGAGAGTAATTAGAAATCCAAAGGACGAGAAAGACACTGCTTGGGCTAGGTGTGACGTAGTCAGTCTAGTGGGGACTGACACAAACAGACCATGTCCTGAACCAAGTGGGTATAAGATGGTGAAGGGAATGAGGCATGATTCATTAGAGCTACTGAAGGGTTTCAGAATAACTTCTGAGGTCAACCGTTGATCTTTCGATTAATTGAGGGTCATGATGTACTACTAGGTGCCACTCATGATCGTTCTATAATTGGTTGATTATAGACGGCCAACATAAATCGAAAGCCTATTTAGTCACACGCACTACGAGTAATCCGAGGGATTTAAAACGAGTTTAAAATTGGATTTTCTGATCAAGAGAAATAAGTCGAATCTGAATTTATCAGAGGCGCAATGGATGCTGAAAATGGCTAAGTCAATCTGAATTAAATGAGTTTAATTCGCGATGGGTTCGGCTCAGTTTGGCCGGCCAAAGAGGGTGCCCACCCTCTTTGGTTTGGCCGGCCGCATCAAAGGGGAGAAACCAATTCATTTGGTTTAATTAATAAAATAAATCTAGCGCGATTTGTTTTATAAATTATGGATAAATAAATTTATGTAAAGAAATTTATATAAATAAATTTATAGAAATTTATTCTTTTATGGAAATTAAAATGATCCATGGAATGGTTTATTTTATTTTATAAAATCAATTATGAATTGATTTTTTCATGATAAGAAAAATTTATATAATAAATTTATTCTTTTTTTGGAAATTAAAATGAACCATGGGTTGGTTTATTTTATTTTATAAAATCAATTATGAATTGATTTTTCCATGATAAGAAAAATTTATATAATAAATTTATTCTTTTTATGGAAATTAAAATAAACTTTAAATGGTTTAATTTTATTTTATAAAATCAATTATGAATTGATTTTTCCATAATAAGAAAGTTTATAAATTTCTTATAAAATTTATTCCATAATAAAAGGAGAGATGTATTTGTTTTATTATAAAATTAGTTATAATAAGACTTAGCTTAAACGGAATAATTCATAAGAAAATTTATAGGATAAATTTCTTATGAAAATTGCATTAAGAGGGAGACTTAGCAAGGGAGAGGCTACTATATAAAGGAACCAAAGGCAAGCCTTGAATTCCCAATTGAGTTATCAAGATATCTAGTAGTTCTCTCCCTCTCTCTCTTATTCTCTCCCTCTCTCTTCCCTTTAGGGCCGGCGCCCCCCATCCTCTCCCTAGGGCCGGCGCACAACCATCCTAGGGACGGCGCACCACCCTCACCTTCTAAGGTTGGCGTGACAACATCCACCAAGGAGGTGCCAAAGAAGAAGAAGAAGAAGTGGGTCGCAACTCCTTCCTTCCCGGAATTTTGATTCCGTTACTTGGTGGTTAGTTTCCTTTCTTCTCTCTTGATCTTCTAGTTGTGCCTTTAAGAAATCTAGTAGTTCTCGTCGCCACAAAACTCGTGGCTTTGCGAAGTCATCCCGAAGAGAACTCGGCGTGGACGCGAATAGAGGCGGAGCTTCCAAGGGACGCTACGGTTGGATCTCGTCCCTTACTTCGAGTTACGCGAGGTACAAAGTAAATTAGTTTACTTTTTTCGCAAAAATTTTAATTTATGATCATGTCCACACATCATAAGGTCGCATGCTAGATACGTGGTTAAAAATAATTGAGAAATTATTTATGCTAATTCTTCCGCTGCACTTAAATATTTTAAAATTTACGAACCCGTATCCTTGTCAACATGCACCCGGTCCCAACAGTGGAATCAGAGCCGGTTAGTGATCGACATAATCATATAATTATTTTGCGGAAAACTTTGTCATAATCTCAATTTTGGAAAAATTTTCAATTATGGAAATTTTCCAATTATTATAAATTTTAGATTTAGGAATTTCAAGATTTGGAAATCCTCATGAAATTTCACAAACGTTTGAAATATCCTAGTTTCTGAAATTTTATGATAATTGTGAAAACTTCCCATCTTTGGAAACTTTCCAATTTTGGAAATTTTCTAATTTAGAAATTTTCCAATTTTGGAAATATGTAAGTTTTCTTTGTACCAGAAACTTACAGTTATTCTGAAAACCTATTATGAAATCTCACAATTTTGGGCACTTTCTTTCAAAGAAAGTCTAGACAAATTTATGGACAATTAATTGAGAATTAAATTTGAATTGGTTTTAAATTATCAACAAAATTCTTTAGTTTGGATTGAGCCTCGGGGAGTCGTCCAATTTAAAGTTAGTTGTTGTAATTTAATTTCCCATTTTGAATAAAATTGTCATGTTTGATTTGGATTGAGCCTCGGGGAGCCGTCCAAATTGGATTTACGACAAATTTCTTTTCTTTGGGTATCTGAGCCTCGGGGAGTCACCCTTAGAAAATAATTTGTTGTAATTAATTAAATCCATGAATAAAATATGATTTAAGAGGTGATGCTCTTACATATTGTTGTCTCCAAAATTAATTAGGAAAATGGTTTCCTATAGAGTTTTCTTAAATGAAATTTTCATGAAAATAATATGTGGTTGAATTAAGGGATTTGTCTCTTAATTTAATAAGATTTGATTTAGAGAAATCAAAATCTTAAACATATTATTTCCGAAATTGATTATGACAATTTAGGAAATTGTTTCCCAAAACAATTCCTTGAATAAAGTATGAAATTAGAATTAGGAAATCCGGTTCCTAATTCAATCAATGAGACTTGATAAATTAAGTCACATACATACTTTATTAAGGAAATCGTTAGTCATGACATAATTATATGTCATGAATGTGCTTAGAAAAGAAAGGATGAGACCCAAAACCCCTTACAAAATATTAAGGCCAACACCTTCCATTAATATGATTAGAACCGGAGTTTTGTTTCTCGTTTGGATTGATGGACACATCCATGCCCGGCTTGAACCTCAACATGTTCAAACCATAGAATTAGTTTATGATTAATATAGTTGAAGTCAGAGGTCAATCCTTAGTTTTGGTTGTTGGACACATCCAAGCCTGACTAAATGGTTGAATGAGCTCCAACCATATTAAAACTATTTCTTGATTAATGGGTCAGCCTTAATCTTGGAGCATCGATTTGTTGTGCCACAGCCAAGGTCGATGTAAAGAGAGGTGCAGTTGGGTGCTATGTATATTGTTGCATACTTGTTAATGAGTTATCAACCCAATGATTTATGCAAACATTCAATTAGTTGATAGCATAAAGTGATAGTTACATATATGTGATATGTAATCGGTATAATTACCTACCTTCATAGCTAAGAATAACTTGATGGCCACAGCCATGGTTGTTCTTATCTATGGTTGGATATCAACCTATTTGGTGATGTTCCTACGATCTCCCGAATTGATAAAAAAGGTTATTCAATTTGAAAAATAAATAGGATTTTATTAATGTATGTTGATACATTCTTTAATCATTATTCTCACATAAGCTCAATTTGTATTTCTAGGATAATCACTCGATCATGTCTTCTCTGAATTTGCATTCCATTTTGGACACCAATAAACTAACCGGGCCGAACTTCATGGACTGGCTTCGAAACCTGAGGATAGTCCTCAAGGCAGAGAAGATTGCTTATGTCCTTGAAGATCAACTTCCCAACCGTCCTCCTGAAAATACAACTCCAGACCAGTTTCCTGAGTTACTCAACCTGCTGAAGACTGAAGAGCCTTCTGTGAAGCAGGATCAAAAGACGGTACTGTTAGTTGGTTCCTCGAAGAAAGGTTCTAAGAGGAAGGCCAAAGAACAGAATAAAGGAAAGAAGGAAAAGGCCAAAAAGACTGAAAAGAAACCAAAAGGAACTTGCCATCATTGTGGCAAGGAGGGTCACTGGCGAAGAAACTGCAAGGTTTATCTTGAGTCCTTGAAGAATAAGGCATCCGATGCCCCATCCTCTTCAAGTATCTTCGTTATTGAATGTCACTCTATTTCCTCAAACACCTGGGTACTTGATACTGGGTGTAGCTCACATATATGTAATGACATACAAGGGCTAAGGAATAGAAGAAGACTCGTTAAGGGAGAAGCGGATTTACGAGTTGGAAATGGAGCAAAGATTGCTGCTGTTGCCATCGGAACATATTTGCTAAAGCTCCCCACTGGACGTGTCTTAGAATTGGATAATTGTTATTTTGTTCCTTCGTTAATAAAGAACATTGTATCTATTTCATGTTTGAATGAAAAGGGTTATCATTTAACTTTTAGTAACAATTGTTGTTACATAACTTTAAATGGCGTTCTTTATGGGAATGAAACTTTGTGCAATGGTATCTACACGTTAGATTTATCTGGTGACGTTTTCAATATCGAAGTTAGCAACAAACGTGCTCGAATAGATAATCGAATAGACTCTTACACTTGGCATTGCCGTCTTGGCCATGTAAGTAAGAAACGCATGACCGAATTACACCGATGTGGAATTCTAGAATCATTTGAACCCGGTTCATTTGATACATGCGAATCATGCTTAAAAGGCAAGATGACCAAATTACCCTTTTCTGGAAAAAGGTAATCAAGTGGGAGAATTGCTTGGACTAATACATACTGATGTATGTGGACCAATGTCAACTCTTGCACAAGGAGGCTATAGCTACTTCATCACCTTTATCGATGATCACTCACGATTCGGGTATGTGTTCTTAATGAAACACAAATCTGAAGCCTTTGAGAAATTCAAAGAGTTCAGAAATGAAGTAGAGAAACAACTTAGCAAAAGTATTAAAATACTTCGATCCGATCGGGGTGGTGAATACTTAAGTCAAGAGTTTCAAGATTATCTTAGGGACAATGGGATATTGTCCCAATGGACTCCGCCGTATACACGACAGCATAATGGTGTATCTGAGAGGCGCAACTGAACCTTGATGGACATGGTTAGGTCGATGATGAATCATGCAACTCTTCCAAAATCCTTTTGGGGTTATGCACTTAAGACAGCTATTTACTTGCTAAACAGAGTCCCGACCAAGGTAGTCTCTACTACTCCATATGAGACATGGAATAGTAAGAAACCTCACTTAATTCACCTTAAGATATGGGGTTGTCCTGCTTATGTGAAGCAGACTGTATCAGACAAATTGGATGCTAAGTCTGATAAATGTCTATTTATTGGATACTCTAAGGAAACGAAGGGTTACCAATTCTATCATCCCTTGGAACAAAAGGTGTTTGTTTCAAGGCATGCTGTATTTCTGGAAAAAGAATTTCTTTTACAAGAAAACTGTGGGAGTGGCATTGAACTTGATGAAGTTCAAGAAACTCCAATAGACATTACAGAGACACCTAGTCTAGACCCACAAGCAATAACTCATAATGATGAGCTATCAGTTGAACCTAAAACTACACTACCTCTTCGTAGGTCTGATAGGACACGCAATATTCCAGAGAGATACGAATTTCTCATAAGTGAATCGAACGACGTGTTACTCATAAGCGATGATGAACCTATCAGTTATGAAGATGTTATGAAAAGTTCAGAAAGGGACAAATGGTTTGAAGCCATGAAGTCAAAAATGGATTCCATGTACGAAAATCAAGTATGGGACTTGGTTAACCCACCTAAGGGATTAAGCCCATTGGGTGCAAGTGGGTTTTCAAGAAGAAAACCGACATGGAAGGTAATGTTGTTACCTTTAAGGCTAGATTAGTGGCAAAAGGATATCGTCAGAAACAAGGAATTGATTATGACGAAACCTATTCGCCAGTAGCTTTGCTTAAATCCATTCGGATGCTCCTAGCCATAGCAGCTCATTATGATTATGAGATATGGCAAATGGATGTGAAAACAGCTTTCCTTAATGGAAACCTGCTTGAGGATGTATACATGATACAACCTGAAGGTTTCACATCGGTTGATAAAACCAAAGTATGCAAGCTTCGACGATCCATATATGGACTGAAGCAAGCATCCAGGAGCTGGAACATCCGTTTTGATGAGACAATCAAAAAGTTTGATTTCTCACAAAATCCAGACGATCCTTGTGTGTACAAGAAGGTTAGTGGGAGTGCAGTCGTATTCCTAGTGTTATATGTCGATGACATATTACTTATAGGAAACGATATATCAGTTTTACAGACAGTTAAAATTTGGTTGTCCAAAACTTTCTCCATGAAAGACCTGGGAGAAGCAACCTATATCCTTTGGATTAGGATCTATAGAGATAGATCAAAACGGTTGCTTGGTCTTTCGCAGTCTACATATATAGACCGAGTGCTAAAAAGGTTTAGCATGTCGGAATCCAAGAAAGGTTACCTTCCCATCAGGCATGGGATTAACCTTTCAAAGTCTATGTGTCCGCGCACAAAAGATGAGAGGATTTGCATGAATAAGATTCCTTATGCATCCGCGATAGGATCTATCATGTATGCTATGTTATGTACTAGGCCCGATGTATCGTACGCTTTGAGTGTCACAAGCAGATACCAGTCGGATCCAGGAATGGATCATTGGGCGGCTGTTAAGACAATCCTTAAGTACATAAGAAGAACTAAAGATGTGTTCCTAATATATGGAGAAGGAGATATGGTAATACGTGGGTATACAGATGCCAATTTCCAGATAGATAAGGATGACTCCAAATCTCAGTCTGGATACGTATTTACTTTGAATGGAGGCGCAATAAGTTGGAAAAGTTCCAAACAAGACACCGTAGCGGATTCTACCACGGAAGCAGAATATATCGCAGCTTCGGAAGCAGCAAAGGAAGCAGTCTGGATCAAGAAGTTTGTCTCCGAACTTGGTGTGGTTCCATCCATTGATGAAGCAGTGCCGGTTTACTGCGACAACAATGGAGCTATTGCACAAGCAAAGGAACCAAGGTCTCATCAGCGATCCAAACATGTGCTTCGCCGCTATCATCTGATCAGAGAGATTATAAGTAGGAATGATATACAAATTGAGAAAATTCCCACTGAAAGGAATTTAGCGGATCCTTTAACTAAGGCCTTGCCTCAAAAGCAAGTTTGAGGGTCATGTTAGAGCCTGTGGTATTGGATACCGTAGCGATTGGCATTAGGCCAAGTGGGAGTTTGTTAGTGATATGAGAGAAGTGTCCTAAAGGCATGTTAGTGATA
>JAGFNQ010006830.1:156319-257669 GCA_024364735.1 Boesenbergia rotunda | reverse complement strand
AAGATATAGGTTGCTTCTCCCAGGTCTTTCATGGAGAAAGTTTTGGACAACCAAATTTTAACGACTGTAAGACTGATATATCGTTTCCTATAAGTAATATGTCATCGACATATAATACTAGGAATACGACTGCACTCCCACTAACCTTCTTGTACACACAAGGTTCGTCAGGATTTTGTGAGAAATCAAACTCTTTGATTGTCTCATCAAAACGGATGTTCCAGCTCCTGGATGCTTGCTTCAGTCCATATATGGATCGTCGAAGCTTGCATACTTTGGTTTTATCAACCGATGTGAAACCTTCAGGTTGTATCATGTATACATCCTCAAGCAGGTTTCCATTAAGGAAAGCTGTTTTCACATCCATTTGCCATATCTCATAATCATAATGAGCTGCTATGGCAGGAGCATCCGAATGGATTTAAGCATAGCTACTGGCGAATAGGTTTCGTCATAATCAATTCCTTGTTTCTGACGATATCCTTTTGCCACTAATCTAGCCTTAAAGGTAACAACATTACCTTCCATGTCGGTTTTCTTCTTGAAAACCCACTTGCACCCTATGGGCTTAATCCCTTCAGGTGGGTTAACCAAGTCCCATACTTGATTTTCGTACATGGAATCCATTTCCGACTTCATGGCTTCAAGCCATTTGTCCCTTTCTGAACTTTTCAGAACATCTTCATAACTGATAGGTTCGTCATCGCTTATGAGTAACACGTCGTTCGATTCACTTATGAGAAATCCGTATCTCTCTGGAATATTGCGTGTCCTATCAGACCTACGAAGAGGTGGTGTTGTTTTAGGTTCAACTGATAGCTCATCATTATGAGTTATTGGTTGTGGGTCTAGACTAGGTGTCTCTGTAATGTCTATTGGAGTTTCTTGAACTTCATCAAGTTCAATGCCACTCCCACTGTTTTCTTGTAAAAGAAATTCTTTTTCCAGAAATACAGCATGCCTTGAAACAAACACCTTTTGTTCCAAGGGATGATAGAATTGGTAACCCTTTGTTTCCTTAGGGTATCCAATAAATAGACATTTATCAGACTTAGCATCCAATTTGTCTGATACAGTCCGCTTCACATAAGCAGGACAACCCCATATCTTAAGGTGAGTTAAGTGAGGTTTCTTACTATTCCACGTCTCATATGGAGTAGTAGAGACTACCTTGGTCGGGACTCTGTTTAGCAAGTAAACAGCTGTCTTAAGTGCATAGCCCCAAAAGGATTTTGGAAGAGTTGCATGATTCATCATGATCTAACCATGTCCATCAAGGTTCGGTTACGCCTCTCAGATACACCATTATGCTGTGGTGTATACGGCGGAGTCCATTGAGACAATATCCCATTGTCCCTAAGATAATCTTGAAACTCTTGACTTAAGTATTCACCACCCCGAT
This sequence comes from Boesenbergia rotunda, assembly GCA_024364735.1. NCBI lineage: Eukaryota > Viridiplantae > Streptophyta > Magnoliopsida > Zingiberales > Zingiberaceae > Boesenbergia > Boesenbergia rotunda. Next base: position 256,267 of record JAGFNQ010006830.1, on the reverse strand, counting down.
CGGATCGAAGTATCTTAATACTTTTGCCAAGCTGTTTCTCTACTTCATTTCTGAACTCTTTGAATTTCTCAAAAGCTTCAGATTTGTGTTTCATCAAGAACACATACCCGAATCGTGAGTGATCATCGATAAAGGTAATGAAGTAGCTATAGCCTCCTTGTGCAAGAGTTGACATTGGTCCACATACATCAGTATGTATTAGACCAAGCAATTCTCCCACTGGATTACCTTTTCCGGAAAAGGGTAATTTGGCCATCTTGCCTTTTAAGCATGATTCGCATGTATCAAATGAACCGGGTTCAAATGATTCCAGAATTCCACATCGGTGTAATTTGGTCATGCGTTTCTTACTTACATGGCCAAGACGACAATGCCACGTATAGGAGTCTATTCGATTATCTATTCGAGCACGTTTGTTGCTAACTTCGATATTGAAAACGTCACCGGATAAATCTAACGTGTAGATACCATTGCACAAAGTTCCGGTCCCATAAAGAACACCATTTAAAGTTATGTAACAACAATTGTTACTAAAAGTTAAATGATAACCCTTTTCATTCAACATGAAATAGATACAATGTTCTTTATTAACGAAGGAACAAAATAACAATTATCCAATTCTAAGACACGTCCAGTAGGGAGCTTTAGCAAATATGTTCCGATGGCAACAGCAGCAATCTTTGCTCCATTTCCAACTCGCAGATTCACTTCTCCCTTAACGAGTCTTCTTCTATTCCTTAGCCCCTGTATGTCATTACATATATGTGAGCTACACCCAGTATCAAGTACCCAGGTGGTTGAGGAAATAGAGTGACATTCAATAACGAAGATACCTGAAGAGGATGGGGCATCGGATGCCTTCTTCTTCAAGGACTCAAGATAAACCTTGCAGTTTCTTCGCCAGTGACCCTCCTTGCCACAGTGATGGCAAGTGCCTTTTGGTGTCTTTTCAGTCTTTTTGGCCTTTTTCTTCTTTCCCTTATTCTGTTATTTGGCCTTCCTCTTAGAACCTTTCTTTGAGGAACCAACTAATAGTACCGTCTTTTGATCCTGCTTCACAGAAGGCTCTATAGTCTTCAGCAGGTTGAGCAACTCAGGAATGGTAGTCTCCAGCATGTTCATCCGATAGTTCATCACAAATTGTGAATAACTTTGGGCAAACAATGCAGAATTAAGTCAATACTTAATTCATGATCCATTGCAAAACCGAGTGTGTTCAGTCGCTCAATGTACCCCAACATCTTCAACACAAACTGTGAGACAGAAGTGCCTTCCTGCATCTTAGAGGTGAAGAGGAGTCTGGAGACCTCGAACCTTTCGGATCTTGCCTGCTCGTCAAATAGCTCATGAAGATGGAAGATGATGGTATAAGCATCCATATGCTCATGCTGCTTTTGCAGCTCAGGTACCATAGCGGCTAGCATGATGCAACTCGCAAGTTCAGAATCGGTCACATGTTTCTGATAGGCCACTAACTGGTCTGGAGTTGCATTTCTGGAGGACGGTTGGGAAGTTGATCTTCAAGGACATAAGCAAGCTTCTCTGCCTTGAGGACTATCCTCAAGTTTTGAAGCCAGTCCATGAAGTTTGGCCCAATCAGTTTATTGGTGTCCAAAATGGAACGCAAATTCAGAGAAGACATGATCGAGTGATTATCCTAGAAATACAAATTGAGCTTATGTGAGAAGAATGATAAAGAATGCATCAACATACATTAATTAAATCCTATTTATTTTTCGAATTGAATAACCCTTTTTATCAATTCGGGAGATCGTAGGAACATCTCCAAATAGGTTGATATCCAACCATAGATAAGAACAACCATGGCTGTGGCCATCAAGTTATTCTTAGCTATGAAGGTAGGTAATTATACCGATTACATATCACATATATGTAACTATCACTCTATGCTATCAACTAATTGAATGTTTGCATAAATCATTGGGTTGTTAACTCATTAACAAGTATGCAACATTATATATAGCACCCAACTGCACCTCTCTTTACATCGACCTTGGCTGTGGCACAACAAATCGATGCTCCAAGCTTAAGGCTGACCCATTAATCAAGAAATAGTTTTAATATGGTTAGAGCTCATTCAACCGTTTAGTCAGACTTGGATGTGTCCAACAACCAAAACTAAGGATTGACCTCTGACTCCAACTATATTAATCATAAACTAATTCCATGGTTTGAACATGTTGAGGTTCAAGCCGGGCATGGATGTGTGCATCAACCCAAACGAGAAACAAAACTCCGGTTCTAACCATATTAATGGAAGGTGTTGGCCTTAATATTTTATAAAGGGTTTTGGGTCTCATCCTTTCTTTTCTAAGCACATTCATGACATATAATTATGTCAAGTACTAACGATTTCCTTAATAAAGTATGTATGTGACTTAATTTATCAAGTCTCATTAATTGAATTAGGAACCGGATTTCCTAATTCTAATTTCATACTTTATTTAAGGAATTGTTTTGGGAAACAATTTCTTAAATTGTCATAATCAATTTCGGAAATAATATGTTTAAGACTTTGATTTCTCTAAATCAAATCTTATTAAATTAAGAGACAGATTTCCTTAATTCAACCACATATTATTTTCATGAAAATCTTATTTAAGAAAACTCAATAGGAAACCATTTTCCTAATTAATTTTGGAGACAACAATTTGTAAGAGCATCACCTCTTAAATCAAATAAGGAAATTATCGTTTGAGAATCACCTCAAAATTTCCAAGATTTGATTACATATTTTATTTATGGATTTATTAATTTCAACAAATTATTTTCTTTGGGTGGCTCCCCGAGGCTCAGATACCTAAAAAAAGAATTTGTTGTAAATCTAATTTGGTCCGCTCCCCGAGGCGTAACCAAATTAAACATGACAATTTTATTCAAAATAGGAAATTAAATTACAACAACTAACTTTAATTTGGACGGCTCCCCGAGGCTCAATCCAAAATAAAAAAATTTTGTTAATAATTTAAAACCAATTCGAATTTAATTGTCAATTAATAATCCATAAATTTGTCTAGACTTTCTTGAAAGAAAGTGCCCAAAATTATGAGATTTCATAATAGGTTTCAGAATAATTGTAAGTTTCTGGTACAAAGAAAACTTATATATTTCCAAAATTGGAAAATTTCCAAAATAGGAAATTTCCAAAATTAGAAAGTTTCCAAAAATGGGAAGTTTTCACAATTATCATAAAATTTCAGAAACTAGGATATTTCAAAAGTTTGCGAAATTTCATGAGGATTTCCAAATTTTGAAATTCCTAAATCTAAATTTTATCATAATTGGAAAGTTTTCCAAAATTGAGATCATGACAAAGTTTTCTGCAAAACAATTATATGATTATGTCAAACACTAACCAGCTCTGATACCACTGATGAGACCGGGTGCATGTTGACATAGATACGGGTTCGTAATTTTAAAATTTAATTACGTGCAGCGGAAGGTTTAGCATAAATAATTTCTCAAATTATTTTAACCACGTATCTAGCATGCAACCTTATATTGTGTAGACATGATCATAAATTAAAATTTTGTAGAAAGTAAACTAATTTACTTGATACCTTGCGTAACTCGAAGTAAGGGACGAGATCCAACCGTAGCGTCCCTTGGAAGCTCCGCCTCTATTAGCGTCCACGCCGAGTTTTCTTCGGGATGACTTTGCAAAGCCACGAGTTTCATGCCGACAAGAACTACTAGATTCTCCAAAGGCACGACAAGAATACCAAGAGAGAGATGGAAAACTAGCCACCAAACAAAGAACGGAATCCGGATTCCGGGAGGAAGGGAGGAGTTGCGTCCGCTTCTTCTTCTTTGGCCTCTTCTTGATGATGGAAGCTCACGGCAACCCTAGGGAGAGCCTCTAGGGCCGGCGCCCACTTGAGGAGGGAGAGGGAGAGAAGGAGAGGGAGAGAGGCTAGGCAAGAATCTTTGATCTCTTGGATTAATTTCCAAGCCTTGCCTTGGTACCTTTATATAGTAGTCTCTTAATCGCCAAGTCTCCTCTTAACGGAATAAATTTTCATAATAAATTTATCTTATAAATTTTTCTATGAATTATTCCGTTATGCCAAGTTTTTATTATAACTTAATTTATAATAAAACCAATCATGTCTCCCTTTTCTTTATGGAATAAAATTTCATAAGAAATTTATAAATTTTTTTTCTTATCATGGAAAATCAATTCATAATTGATTTTATAAAATAAAATAAATCATTCAAGTTTATTTTATTTTCCATGAAAATAATAAACCAAAATCTTGGTTTATAAAATTTATATTATCCATAATTTTATAAAACAAACCACGCTTGGTTTTTTTATAACTTGAACCAAAAATTTGGTTCTCCCTTTTTATTGTGGTCGGCCAAACAAAGAGGGTGGGGACCCTCTTTGGCCGGCCAAACCTAAGACGAATTAAACTCATTTAATTCGTCCAATAAGTCATCAAAAGACTTAGCCATTTTATGCTTCCGATGCGTCTCTGAAAATTCAGATTCGACTTATCTCTCTTGATCGGAAAATCCAATTTTCAACTCGTTTTAAATCCCTCGGATTACTCGTAGTGCGTGTGACTAAATAGATTTTCGATTTATGTTGGCCGTCTATAATTAACCAATTATAGAACGATCATGAGTGGCACCTAGTAGTACATCATGATCCCTAATTAATCGAAAGATCAACGGTTGACTTCAGAAATTATTCTGAACCCCTTCAGCAGCTTTAATGAATCGTGCCTCATTCCCTTCACCATCTTATACCCACTTGGTTCAGGACATGGTCTATATGTGTCAGTCCCCACTAGGCTGACTACGTCATACCTAGCCCAAGTAATGTCTTTCTCGTCCAATGGATTCTAATTACTCTCATGTATTTCAGAGACTCATACTCTGAACATGTCATGCTCTGGCCAGAGGCTTTGAGTAACAATCCGACGATAGGCCTTGGGTATACATCCCCTCGCAACGAGTGGTGAATCCTTTGTAGGCTGTTCAAACATCTTCGGGCACTTCGGCTTATACCCAACCATTCTGGGTCCACACCTCCTTGGAGATGCTTGCTTATGATGTTAAAGTATAAGTCTCCATGACCAAGATGACTTTGAACACCGCAAGTCAAAGGAACATCGCACTTAAGCTGCAGTAAGAACTTCATTGACATATCTATATGTAGATTACCATATGAAGTTTTACAGCTAGTCACTCCAATGAACTAATTCCCTTAACTAGCATTCATGTTTATCTCCGGACATCCCAATGTCACCAGCAAGTGAGAATTAGCTGATTTGAGAATAACCCATGCTAGTCTCAACAGAATTGATAGTGTCCTGTATTTATCAATTCATCGACTAGGGACAATTTCAATACTTCACAATGGCACATGTAGAGATAATCACTAGTTGTGAATTCATCACAAATTCTCTCATGCTGTGAATTGTATTGAGGACATTCAGTAAATGAGTTTAAGATCTCAATCAATTACACGAACATGTATACTCAAATAGTGAATAATTATTTATTAAAATAAATGATTACAATCATAAGGCGATTGTCTTAGGACACTTCTCTCATATTACTAACAGAGCTAAGAAGTACGGTCGCAATCACCTAGCCATCAATACAAGTACATAAGCTAACTTTTCGAGTGTAGTATACCTACACTCAGCCTCCTTGAGTAAATGCCCAAAGAAGTTGACCGGTTGTTGCTCGGTCTCCTTCTGAGTTACAAGTACAGCGCTCACAGCCCCCTCAGTAGCAGATAAATAAACATACAATGGTTCCCCTTCCTCAGGTTTAGCTAATACTCGCAGACTGACCATGTAGGTTTTCAATTCTTCGAAGGCCTGGTCACATTCATCATCCCATTGAAACTTGGTGGCCATATGCAGAATCTTGAAGAACGACAGACTTCTATCGGCCGACCTGGAGATGAATCGGGACAAGGCGGTAATTCTTCCCGTCAAGCGCTGAACCTCCTTTAGGTTTCTGGGAGGAGGCATGTCCAGCAGAGCTTTCACTTTGCTTGGATTAGCCTCTATCCCCCGTTCGGTCAGGATGTACCCGAGGAATTTACCACTCTTAGCTCCGAACAAGCATTTGGCTGGATTAAGTTTGAGGCCATACCTCCTGAGAGTGCAGTAGGTCTCTTGCACATCTGCTATCAGGTCGGCGGATCGGAGGGACTTGATGAGGATGTCATCCACATACACTTCTATGTTCTTCCCGAGCTGCTCCTTGAAGACCTTATTCATCAGCCTTTGATAGGTCGCCCCATCATTCTTGAGTCCGAAGGGCATAACAGTGTAGCAATAAGTACCCTCCGCTGTGACAAAACTGACCTTCTCTTGATCATCCCGAGACAAGGGTACTTGGTGGTATCCCTGGTAGTCGTCCAACATACAGATGAGCTCACTCCCCGCAGTAGAGTCCACCATCTGGTCTATTCGGGGGAGAGGGTAGCAATCCTTGGGACAAGCTTTGTTGAGATCCCTGAAATCAATACAGACACTCCACTTGTCGCCCGGCTTGGAGACCAGCACCACATTGGCCAACCAGGCCGGGAATTGCACTTCTCGGGCGTGTCCGGCTGTTAACAACCTTTCCACTTCGGCCTGGATGATCTTATTCTGCTCAGGACTGAAGTCTCTCTTTCTCTACTTCACAGGTCGGGCGTCCGGGTAAACATGCAGCTTGTGCTCCATGACCTCGGGCTTGACCCCCTTCAGATCTTGCAGAGACCAGGCAAATACATCTTGGTTCTGAGTCAGACATTCTATCAGTTGTTGCCGAAGGTAGTGCTGCAGTCCCGGAGCTATCCTTACCTTAGTTTCTTCTCGGCCCAGCAAGAGTTGGACTTCTTCTTTTTCTTCTATCAACTCAACCTAGGGAGAGGGTTGAGAAGATTGAATCATGTTACAATTAGCCGGCGCAGCTCGGAAGGACTTACTGACCTCCACTCGGACATTGTCCACATAGCACCGACGTTCTACCTTTTGGTCTCCCTTAGCCTCTCCAACTTGATCACCCACTGGGAACTTTACCTTCAAGTAGAAAGTGGACACGACGGCTCAGAACTCATTCAACACCAGTCGGCCCAGGATGGCATTGTAGGCTGAGGGGGCATCCACTACCAGGAAGGTAGACCACCTGGTCCTTCTTAAAGGTTCTTTGCCGAGTGATATGGCCAACTTGAACTGGCCCAGCGGTTGGACCTCATTCCCCGTGAATCCAAACAAGGGTGTGGCCACGGGCTGCAGCTCAGTCATCTCAATCTGCAGCTGTTCAAATGCCTTCAAGTATAAGATATTAACAGAGCTCCCTGAATCCACAATGGTCCGGTGGACCTGATAGTTAGCTATGATCGCCGTGATGACCAAAGCATCTTCATGAGACACTTCCACTCCCTGTAAATCCAAGGGGCCAAAACTGATATGTGGCCCCTGAGCTTGGGCGGAACTACAACCCACTTGATAGATATCAAGGCGTCGGACTTGAGATTTCCGCGCCCAATTGGAATCTCCATAGGTGGGTCCACCTGAAATGACGTTGATGGACCCGTGCACAGAGTTCTGTTGATTAGCCTGCTCCTCGCTGGCGTTCCCCTGTCCGGGGGAACTAGGGGTCGGGAACAACTGTCTGGCTGCCTGGGTACCCGGTCGGGTAGGGGACCTGGATTGGTTCGGCAATGTCCTTCCCCGACCGCGACCTCCTCCATGGTGGGCTCCTCTCGGGCTTCCTCGGCCAGTGCAACCTCGACCTCTGCCAGCTTTCCAGCAGTCCTGTAGATCGTGTGTATGGCTATTATGGAAGGAACAATAGGGTTGCCATCTAGAAGGAAGGCAACCCTGGGCCACTTGTTGAACTATTCCCCTCTCGGCTCCTTGCCAGTGTCCCATAGCTCTGGGGCTTCTGAGAGGTCCTCCAGGAGGTGTACCTCTATGCTGATGTTGAGGGGTCTCGGGTGCAGGTCGGGTCTCCGACCGTCTGGCAACTTGCGCTTCTTCTACATCCACATACTTGCTGGTCTTACCCAGAAGGCTTTCAAAATCCTTGGGAGGTTTTCGGATCAAGGATCTAAAGAACTCGCCTTCTTGTAGACCTTGAGCAAAGGCGCTGACTAGCACTTCGGACGTAGCGGTAGGTACGTCTAACGCCACTTGATTGAATCTTTTGATATAGGCTTTCAAATGTTGGTGCAATCTTGTTTAGGTCAGGGTTGACCTAGTTTGACTAAGTTCGGGTGAGCTTAGGGCTGGTAAGCTTGGAAAGCTTAAGGTTAGATGTTTCGATGTTTGAAAATGATGTTTAAATGTCATATGATGTTTGAATATCGTATGATGTCAAGTAGGTCAAGGTTGACTAGAGGCTTGACGGGAAAGATCTAGTGGGACTAGGCACACCTAGTGGGACTAGGTGAAGTCCAGGTGGATCGGGGAGATCGTACGCTGGCATGTGAAAAGACCTAGTGGGACTAGGTGAAGTCCAGGTGGATCGGGGAGATCGTACGCTGGCATGGGAAAAGACCTAGTGGGACTAGGCAGACCTAGTGGGACTAGGCACACCTAGTGGGACTAGGTGAAGTTCAGGTGGATCGGGGAGATCGTACGCTGGCATGGAAAAAGACCTAGTAGGACTAGGCAGACCTAGTGGGACTAGGTGAAGTCCAGATGGATCGGGGAGATCGCATGCTGGCAAGGTGAAAGTCTACCGAGAGACTAGACCTAACTCTAGGGTTAAGCGAATCTCTGGTTGGGAACCAGGTTAAGTCCGAGCTGGGAGCTAGGCAGTAGAAATCCAGATTGGTCAACGGGGTTGACCGGACACTTGGTAGGGGATCCTAGACTTGTGGAAACAAGTTAGGTTGGACTCAATCGATTGGGTAATCGATTGGGTGAATCGATCAGTTGATCGATTAGGGCTGTTTGCGCAAGAGGACAGAAGGGCCCTGAATCGATTGGGTAATTGATTCTGGGTATCGGTAATCGATTGGCTAATCGATTAAGGTGTCTCTAGATCGATTGGGGTAATCGATCACATAGGTTTGCGCGAGAGAGCAGAGAGGCTCTGAATCGATTGGGTAATCGATTCAGGACACTGGTAATCGATTGGCTAATCGATTACGGTTCAAATACTAGCTGTTGAACGGCTAAATCCTACGTGGTAATCGATTACCAAACCCTAGGCATCGGGTATAAGGGCTTTTGCACAGATTTTTGGCCGTGCTCTTCTTCCTTCTTCCACGCCATTTCAAGAGAAGCTTTGGGGCTTAGTGTTGCTGCACTTCCAAAGTTCTAGAGGCGATCACAAACTTGAAGATAGCAAGGAAAGCAAAGTGTGAGCTTATTCATTGTAAATCTTGTAAGATTCATTTTGTATTTGCTTTGTTCTTGTTGTATCTTTGTAACAAGCTTGTAAGAGGTTTCTCCACCTCAAGAAGGAGACTTTCATAGTGTATGAGAGTGTGAGGAGAGTGTATCCTTGGATTAGTCACCCGACCGGGGTGGATACCAAGTAAAATCCAAGTGTTAGCGATTGCTCGAAGTCTTCCGCCGCGACAAATCATCTACAAGCGAATCAAAGCTAATCACCCCCCCCCCTCTAGCTCGCCAATCGGTCCCAACATCAAAGACTCCTTGGAGCCTTGCTTCATGGTGAACAAGTTTAAGCTGGTCTTGTAGTGCCTCTTACTACTTGCAAAATGCTGCAGAAACAATCTTTTGAAGTCGGCGAACTCCTTTATCGATCCTTCGGGGAGTCTGTCGAACCATCGTTGGGCTGGCCCAGCCAGAGTGGTCAGGAAAGCCTGGCACTTAATACTGTCCGAGTACTGGTGTAGCAGTGCATCATTCTCAAACTTCTTCAGGTGCTCTTCGGGGTCCGTAGCTCCTCCATATTCGGGGATGGAAAAGAGTCGGAAGCGTTTGGGAAGTGGCTCTTGCAAGATTTGGTTGGAGAATGCGAACCCGGTTAGCTCAGTCGAGGCCTGGCCGAGAGGGGCCTTGCCCTTGTTAGCTCAGGCCCGACTGGAAGAAACTTCGTGGGGATCAGACTGTCCTGCTCCCTCTGTCGGTCCAAACAGTGCAGGGTGAAAATGAGGGCTATCACCCTGGCGCGCTCCTCCTTCAGTGCCCACTCGGGTAGCAGGCTCGGTTGGGCCTTCCCGAGTGAGATGGGCAGCTGCCTGTTGCGTGGCCGCCAACTTCCTAGCTTTGGCTTCGACTAGTAGATCCAAGTCTTCTTGTGAAAGCATCACGACCATCCGGTTGGAATCACTCATCTTCGACTTCCGATCAGGTTGATTCCCATAGACGGCGCCAAATTTGATCCTGTCGACAAGTGAAGATCGGTTCTCACTCGGATGACTCGGTCTAACCAAGACGACCCGGTCTGCTATAGCTCGGGAGGTCGGACCGAAACAGGGCTCACAATGTGGTGGTGTGGTTGCAAAATGGCAGCGATCCCCTCCTCGAAGCCTAAAGGGGGGTTTATATAGGGGAGAGGAAACTCTCTGCTATGTCAGGGCTGGCAAATCTCATTAAGGGAGGATCAGTTGACAGATTGTGATAGTGGCAGCCGTATTAATGTTGTGAGACTGCCGTAGCTGCCTGACACCCTGCCAAAGCTGTCTCTTCTGTTCCCCATTAATTCTTGGCGGCGATGTCAGGCAATGATTATGTCGGGGGGGTTATTCTCTGCATATTGATAGGGACAATTTATAATTGTTCGGCCCTCCCAGTGTGATCGCGAATGCCTAACTCAGATAAATGACTCTGAGGACCCGACCTCGGACGACCGACCTCGAGCGCCCGACCTCAAGTGGCTGACCCTGAGTGCCCAACCTCGGGTGACCGACCTCGAGTGTCCTGACCTCAGGTGACCAGCTCCGATTGTCAGACCTCAGATGGCTGACCCTGAGTGTCCGACCTCGGGTGACCGACCTCGAGCGTCTCGATCTCAGGTGACCGGCTCCGAGTGTCAGACCCTGAATGCCCGACCCCGAGTGCCAGACCTCGGGTGACCCTTGGCCCGGCCTATGTATTACAGATTCAGAGCGGCAATCGAACCCGACCAAGCCCCTTATCCTTCTAAGAAATCATTCATCCGGATCAACAGGCATATTCATACTACTAATGCTTGAATTGTTTGTTTTACTTGAGATCCAGACTTGCAACCAAGCCATCTAATCCTACCATAAGCTTCCTAAATGGTTTGATTAACAAGGTTGACAAAATCAGAAAAGACTTCCTTGATGCTGATAGATATTGAAGTAAAGCATAACTTAATTAAAAGTATAAAAATAGAAACATCAAAATCTCATAGATTATCTCATATTGAGCATAATTGCAGCATAGCCACTAGGATCTTATAAATACATATCATAAATAGTTCAACAATGACTTTAATTATTACTTAATTAATTTGATGCATTTACTAGATTCTCGAAACCACACAATGGTTGGCCCTCAGGGTTGAAACTCGATAAGGGATTTCATCACGTTTGTAGACTCTTACACATGCACTTGCCAATATGGATTTCTACTGTAGACTCTCTCTTAATGGTTGGTAAACCATTGATTGCATTACATTCATAGGCCTTGATGATTCCTTTGGAGAAATCAGGTAGGATGACAAAGCAACGAAAGGTCCATTTTAGTTAAATACATACAACTCTTAATGACAATACTACTTGTAATAATTTAGAACAAACTCATACCTACATATATGTGTTTTCCTATATCCTTATCACGAAAAGTTCTATTTCTACATCTATGATGATTACATGAACACTTTAACTCGACACCATTCAAACATTCTGGATGAGACTTTGTAAAGTTTACAAACTCTTCAACCCTAGGAAAAAATTCTTACCTGATAAAGTCATTGTCTAACCTATTGTACATCCAAGCCTTGTTCATATATATGTATCCTAATAAGAATAAAGTTTCCAACATGGTTAATCATGTCAAACTAAGCATTATTATATTTAAATCATTTAGGTCTCCCATGTTATCGAACATGAAACTAAGGATGCTATTCTAAGGTAAATGTTGAAAACCATATTACTATCAAATTATCGAGGTTATCTATCAAGTTATCAACAATACAAATAGGATGTCATCCCAAGCTATCGGCAAATATACAAATCATCAATGATATAATATTACTATCAACAATAAGCTCAGGGAGATTATTGAAGTTATCTAACTATGCAAATAGGATGTCATCCTAAGTTATCAGCAAATATACAAATCATTAATGATATAATATCTATATGGATAAATATTGAGCATCAACATGTATAAATATTATTAATAACCTAAATTTGATAAATCAACTACCACTGCTCAACAAATATACAATCAAAACAAATGTAGCAATTGTAGAAGCTACACTTAAATACACTGGCACTGGCATTAGCATTGGCATTGCCGGTCATGACAGAGCACTTGCCAGTTGCGGCCCGGTACTGTCGATTGTGGCCCAGTAGTGCCAGCCGTGGTTGAGCAGTGAGAAGTGTTCAGAAAAAAAAATAGAATCCAACTAGTGAGGAGTGTGTTCAGAGTGGTCTCGGGGATTTAATCTCTCATGCTTAAGCATGGCCAGCCATGACCTAGTGGTAGAATAGTGTCGACTGTGGCAAAGTATTGCTTAGCCTTGGCCAAGCATTGTCGGTTGTGGCTGGCATAGCTCTACAGTGGTCCAGCACAGCTAGCCGACGACGACACGGGTCTATCGCAACCGAGCACAATCGGTCGTACCAGCAAAACACAGCCGGCTACGACACTCCGCGATGCCGAAGGAGGAGACATATTAGAGAGCGAAGAGTGAAGTACTTGAACGTCGGAGGAGGAGAGATTGCCTGAATATGAAGATTGTTGGAAGGAGGAGAAGGATCAAGGGCGTAAGGGAAAATCAGGCATGCCATCCCTAATATCCCAAATTTAGCGACGGATTAAAAACCGTCTCTAATCCGTCGAAAATGAGATATCAAGGCTTTAGGATTTCTTGACGGCTAAATGGAGTAGGCTAAGTGACAGAATATATTTTCCATCACTATTAGAGTTGGAAAACAAAAATCCATCGCCAAATTAGCGATGGGCTTCCCTAAGTCTGTCACTAATTGATGATTTTTTTTTTAGTGAAATTGGTTCAGACTAGGGGATTCTTATTGCGTTAGGTAATCTTGCCTGCAGATAAATTGTGTTAGGTGAGTTGTATGTAGGCCAGTTGAACTAGGCATGTTGATCGAACTAGTAGTGTTGATCAAGTTGAATATTATGCTGAAAGTGTATGTTAAGAAGAAACAAACTAATTAATTGGGTTAGGCAAGTTGTGCGAGTAAGTGTAGGCTAAGTAGACTAGTCTTGCTGTTGGATTGGGTGGACCATTCAAGCAATTAGAGTCGAACTAGCCGTTTGAGTAAGGCATGCATGCTAGCAATGTCAACGGACATATTTATTTAGTCCATAAACCTAGTGTATCTAACGAGCTAGCTAGATATGTGGTCAATTCGATCTAAGCATGTTGGGTGGATCAATAAATCTAGGTATGTTAAAAACAGAGGAGATTGGGTACGTCAAACAAAACATATTGATCAAGTTATATCCATCTGGAGCTATGATAAAGAACGAAAATTCATAATATAAAATTCAACATGAATGACGTGATATTTTTCATATATATGTCCGATTATCGCCTAGACACTGACGGAGGCCTTCGACCGCCGCCCCGAACCAAACTATAATCTGGAGGGTACGGTGAACTCGTCAAGGATCACTACAATTAGAGTGTCACGTCATTCATATTGAATATCACGTTATGTATTATTTTTGTATCCATCGGATGTCTCATATTATTCTTCGCCAAATTTATAGACATTTTGATTTATTATTAGTAAAGTAAAAAAGTCTGAAACTGAACTAGGATCTAATGCCCATACAACATAGGACGAAGCGGAAGCAAGTACAGCAATATATATATAGCCGTGGATATATAATAATAAGAGAACCCTGAGTTTCTTTTTTATGCAATGAAGTAATAGGGTTAGAAATGCGATGTAATAGATGGTAAAATATGATTCGCTCATCCTTAGTACCACCGCTAATTCGTTTCAGGACTAACATGAAGGAGGTAAATCACGGAGACTATTAGTTCGGATGTTATTGATAGTGCATGGGAAGAACGGACATATTGACTTTGTCAAATTTTAAACCCCAAATCTCGCAATGATGTAATAGGCAAGGTTAGGAAGATGGATATTAAATTAAGAATGAAGAAAGGGAAAAGATTGAAACAATCTTTGGTTGAGTACTTGTCACAATTATTACTTTACAATGGAGAAGAAGCTTCCGTACATACATATTGGACAATAAACGGTGTGGAGTCAGTCGTTAATATATGGTTTTGATAATTTCTAAATGTATTAAAATGGAGAAAGTACTGATGAAATCATAAATTTTTTTATATATCCTATCTAAAATTATGTCATTAATTATTCTTAAAAAAATTTAACTTGTAGAACTTTTTTTTTCAAAATACTAATAAGCTTATTCGTATTTTGAAAAAAAAGTTCTACAAGTTAAATTTTTTTAAGAATAATTAATGACATAATTTTAGATAGGATAGTGAATATGTGAAAAACGTATGCTATCTAGCTATGAGAAGTAAAGTGAAATTAGATATTAAAGAATCGCATTAAATGATTATCCAAAATAGAAAAGTTGCAGGTAAGTAAGTAATCAATTATTGCCCTTTCTCATGCTGGAAATGTACTGATCTCTAGTGTTATTTCCTGCCATTTGGTAGCATCTCGTCATGGTTGAAATGTTAAGTCGTTGGATTTTAATGTTTAACTAGGAACTGGGACGTGTCACATGCCATGAAACGTTTACCTTGGTGATGGACGTGTTTTAACAAATAAAGTGCATCAGAGTAGATGATAAGGGAGCAGGTGAAGACTATAAGCATTGATTGCAGCAAAAGGAATAAATTAAGCTACCGTTATAGAAATTTCAACTTGATATCTCAAGTAAGAACATTTCAAACCTAGCTAGTTAACCCTCATCTGTTCTATATAAACCCATCACCTCTAAGTTCTCAATGCATTAATCACCATTAACTTCCTCAATATAAACAAGCTCCAGTACTGAGAATTCAAGCTAGGCATGGCTGTTAAACTCCTCCTCATTGCACTCCTTGCCTTGGCTTCCTCGAGTGCAATATTGGCTTCCGATCCTGTCAGAAAATAAATAATCCAGACATATCATCATATTTTATTTTTTAATTTTATTCTGATAATTTTTATGACTTAGTCTTAGATTAGTCTTTCCTATTTTAATAGGATAACTAGAGAATTAGTCTCCCTATTTTTATTCCTATTTTATTGGGATAAGTTATGACTAAGTCTTGTTCGTGGTGTATATAAAGGGTCCTAGAGGCATATGAAAAGATGTCTCAGTTTTATTGTAAGTTTGTTTCTTCCAGAAAATAAATTCGTTCGTTCTTCTTTCGTTCTTTCGTTTTCTTCGTTTTCTTTTTGTTCCTCTTGCATATTGGTGTGGTTCTTGGGTGCGCTATTCTTTGGTCTGGGCCAACAATTGGTATCAGAGCTTTGGTAGTATAGAGCAACCAAGAATCCATATTTCCACAAAATGTCGAGCATCCTAGCGAAAGAGAACGGCGGAGTGCCATTTCCCTATCCGATGCTAAACCCTCACAATTATACTGTGTGGGCAATAAAGACAGAGGCAATTCTCGATGCCCAGGGAGTCTGGGAGGCGGTGGAGCCAGAGAAAGAAGCCCAGGTGGATGCAAAGAAGGACAAGAAGGCGCGTGCATACATCTTACAGTGCGTCCCCAAAGACATCCTTCTCCAGATCGCAAACAAGAAGATGGCGAAGGAAGTCTGGGACAGCCTCAAGATGAGGTACCTTGGTAGTGATCGGGTGAGGAAGGCACGCGTACAAACGTTGAAGAGCGAGTTTGACGCCCTCCGGATGAAGGAGACCGATACTATTGATGAATTTGCTGGCAAACTCAGCACCATGAGTAGCAAGTTCTCCACTCTCGGTGCCACGCTTGAAGATTCCTCGTTCGTAAAAAAGTTACTCGATTCTGTCCCTGATAAATTCTTCCCTATTGTTGCTGGTATTGAGCAGTTCCACGACCTCGAGACTATGCCATTTGAGGAGACTATCGGGCGACTAAAGGCGTACGAGGAACGAACACTACGATTACGCGGCAATACCAACGGCACTGAAGGTGAACTCCTACTTACTCATGCCGAATGGCAAAAGCGACAAAAAGGGAGCAGCGTGGACACTCCGTTAGAAGGCAAGGGGCGCGGGTCCAGCGGCCCTAATCGTGGCAAGTGGCGTGGGCGAGGGCGCAATCGTGGTCATGGTACGCAGCGCCAAGACAGTGCAGGAGGCACTAGCGGCAACAACAGTGACACTCGTGACAAGAGACACATAAAGTGTTTTAATTGTGAGAAAATGGGGCATTATGCGTCCGAATGCTACAGCAAGCGTCGAGATGATGAGGGTCACCTCACTTGCGACACCGATGAAGAGCCAGCACTGATGATGAGCGTGTCCCATGAGGAGTCTCATGCTAGCCGATAGCGGCAAGATATAATTCTGCTCAGTGAAGAAAGGTTTCTTCCAGAGATGTATCGCAACGTTAAGAAAGGGGAAGATAAAGACGTCTGGTACCTTGACAACGGTGCCAGCAACCACATGACGAGTCATCGCGAGAAGTTTCAAGAACTAGATGAAACCATCACCGGGAGGGTGAGGTTTGGCGATGGATCAACCATAGAGATCATGGGCAAAGGGACGGTTGTGTTCGAATGCAAGAACGGCGATCAGAAGGCTCTCCATGAGGTATACTACATTCCAAAACTTTGTAGTAATATCATCAGTCTTGGTCAATTGACAGAAACTGGGAACGAGGTGCACATGGAAGGAGATGCCATGAAGGTGATTGATGGGAGCAGGAAGCTCTTGATGCTGATAAAGCGAACACAAAATCGCTTGTACAAGATAACCTTGAAGACAGTCAAGCAAGTCTGTCTCCTGGCAAGCCTAGAAGATCCAACCTGGTTATGGCATGCAAGGCTCGGGCATGTCAATTTCCATGACTTGAAGCTATTGGGTGAGAAGAACTTGGCAGTTGATGTGCCAATATTACCCCAGCCGAACAAGCTTTGCGAGGTGTGTGTGATCGCCAAGCATGCAAGATTGTCATTCCCGTACCAAGCAAACTTTAGAGCAAAGAAGCCGTTAGAACTTCTCCATGCGGATATTTGCGGGCCAATCTCACCATGTACACTTGCCGGTAACAAGTATTTTCTTCTAATTGTGGATGATTCACTAGGTGGATGTGGGTGTTTGCATTAGCAGCAAAGAGTGATGCATTCCAGGCATTCAAGAAGTTCAATTTCCTGACAGAGAACAAGACTGAGTACAAGATCAGAACACTCCGGACAGATCGAGGCGGCGAGTTTCTATCCACGGAGTTTACTCGATTCTGTGAAAATGAAGGAATTGAGCGGCACCTCACGGCTCCCTACGCCCCTCAACAGAATGGTGTCGTGGAGCGCCGCAACCGCACCGTGATGGCCATGGCGAGATCTCTCCTCAAGGGTACACATATGCCGGCAAGGTTCTGGGGAGAAGCGGTTAGACATGCTGTCTATCTGCTAAACCGTCTCCCAACTAAGGCGCTAGGAGAGCGTACACCATTTGAAGCTTGGATAGGGAGAAAGCCAAATCTTGCTCACTTGAGAGTGTTCGGTTGTGTTGCATATGTGAAAAACACAACCCCTCATCTGAAGAAACTTGACGACAGAAGCTCACCCATGGTATACTTGGGTGTCGAAGAAGGTTGCAAAGCTCATCGGTTGTTTGATCCAAGCCAGGGCAAGCTACAAGTAAGTAGAGATGTCATATTTCAAGAAAATTCTGAATGGACATGGAATGCAGGAGCTAACAATGAAGAAAACTTGCCGAGTTTTATGATGCTGGATCCGCTTTACTCCGACGAGGCGATTGTTGCAACAGACGTTGAGGCAGGAGCGAAAAATGTCATACCATCAGCAGCTGCCGTGGTACTCATGACAAGAGCATCAAGTCCATCTACACCATCATCGAACTCGAGTCCATCTACACCATCATCGAGCGCCCATGCAACTACCTCGCCTCCGGTAACAAACACGCCTGATTCTTATGAAGGGTCAATCCGCTATAGGTCTCTTGCCGATATCTACGCCAACACTAAGGAAGTGGTTGGTATTGATGAAGAAGAGGAAGAGCTGATGATGGTGGTGTTTGATGAGCCAACAAGTTATCAAGAAGCTGCAACTGAGACTTGCTGGTATGAAGCAATGGAGGAAGACTTGAAATCTATTGAGATGAACAAGACCTGGACGCTAACTGAACTCCCATTAGGCCGCAAACATATCGGTCTGAACTGGGTGTTCAAATTGAAGAAAGATTCAGATGGGAAAGTTGTTAAGCACAAAGCAAGATTAGCTGCTAAAGGCTATGTACAACGACAAGGCATCGACTTTGAAGAAGTTATGCATTGTCGTCATCTTCACATGGTGCTGTGTAGTCTTATCTTCATACATGTCCCCAGCCAGGTTTGGGTCGTGTTGCTGGATTGGTTACATTGGAAGTAGAAGATGGCAATGCTTCACATGATCCTCTTCAGCATCCCAAACTGTCTGGAGAAACTACAATACAAAATGCAGTTACAGAGGTTGCTGCCATGGTGGGGGAGAATGCCAGGTGTGAAGTTAGCTGACATGCGACTACTACTCGATGTCCGTGATTTACAGCCATGTCTGGATTAGGGGGAGCAATGTCAGAAAATAAATAATCCAGACATATCATCATATTTTATTTTTTAATTTTATTCTGATAATTTTTATGACTTAGTCTTAGATTAGCCTTTCCTATTTTAATAGGATAACTAGAGAATTAGTCTCCCTATTTTTATTCCTATTTTATTGGGATAAATTATGACTAAGTCTTGTTCGTGGTGTATATAAAGGGTCCTAGAGGCATATGAAAAGATGTCTCAGTTTTATTATAAGTTTGTATCTTCCAGAAAATAAATTCGTTCGTTTTTCTTTCGTTCTTTCGTTTTCTTCGTTTTCTTTTTGTTCCTCTTGCATATTGGTATGGTTTTTGAGTGCGCTATTCTTTGATCTGGGCCAACAGATCCTAGTCCCCTGCAGGACTTCTGCGTCGCCGATCTTAAATCCAAGGGTATATATGCATGCATTTAATTAACTATACTCTACCCTTTCCAGTTAGCATTATATATAATATATATCGATATTTTAATTTGCAGTATTCGTCAATGGATTCCCATGCAAGAACATGGACGACGTGAAAGCGGAAGACTTCTTCCGTAGCGGACTCGATAGACCCGGCGATACCAACAACTACCTTCGCTCCAATGTCACCCCCGTAAACGTGAACCAAATCCCAGGGTTGAACACGCTGGGCATCTCCTTGGTTCGCATTGACTATGGGCCTAATGGTCTCAACCCTCCTCACACCCACCCACGCGCCACGGAGATCCTAGCTGTGCTAGAAGGTGAGCTCTACGTTGGCTTTGTGACCTCCAACCTCAACGGCGGCGGCAACCGCCTCTTCACCAAGATTTTGAAAAAGGGTGATGTGTTTGTGTTCCCGGAGGGCCTCATCCACTTCCAGTTTAACACGGGGAAAACTAATGCGATCGCTTTCGCCGTCTGAGCAGCCAAAACCCAGGTGTCATCACTATCGCCAACGCTGTGTTCGGATCGAAGCCGCCAATTTCTGATGATGTGCTCGCCAAGGCTTTCCAAGTGGACAAAAACCTCATTGACCGGCTCCAGGCGCAGTTCTGGACCGACAACAACTACTAGCAAGTAGCAACCTGCTTAATTTCGAATAATCATCTACCAGTTTTTTGTTATTTATGTTCCTGTTACGTTTCGTCGGAATAAGAAAGGCAACAGTCGCGTCCCTACTGTTATAATTTTATATATTAGTCGAAATCAATATGTAATGGATAAGAAGACAAGTTAGTCTACTAGAAAATAATAATATTTTATTCTAATTTGAGTCGCTTATATAAATTGTAATTTAATTAATCGATTAAAGTTTCTTGAGTTGACGGGTAGATAGTTGACTATCTTGATCAGTTAATCAAAATAATCAAAATTTGTTTATTGTTTGACTAATATGGTGTACCACAACATTAGTCCATTGGAATTAATGTAAAGCTATATAGTTCATTCTCTCATTTTTATTGTGCAAAGCTGAATAAAGAATTATTTTACAGATCAAAATTCAAAATTATGCATAACTGAAATGATGCTTTTAAAAATTCCCTTCAAGTTTTAATTTTTTTCTAGAGGTTCATGAATGTTAAACATGCCTCCTAATATTTTCATTCTTCATTCAAAATGACAAAATGAGGTTGGTCAAATTTAGAAGGGTAAAATAAATATTTCAATCTTAAAGAGGAGCATTTTGTTGAGGATGATAATTTCATTAATACAGTCATTAATTACTTGAATATATCTATGGTTAAAAAGCCTTAAATATCTAATCTTTGTTTAGAAATCATGCCATAAGATGGTTTGTGAAATTACCTTATGTGTTATTTTGTGCAAACTTTAATCATATTTTACAAATCAATCTGTAAGATCAAATTAAATGTTTAAAACTCTACTTTATTTTTTTTTAACCAAAAACCTTGTGTCAAATTGATTTACAACGTCTTTTTACGATTGATATCGAATAAGCAAGATGAAAATTAATGATAGTATAAGAAGGAAAAAAAAGATTAGAGTATGATCGTATAATAAAATTAGAGTATTATTAGGACATTATGATTTGGTCAAGTAAAAATACTAGAGACTAAAAGCTTGAGCAAGAGTATCAAAAATAATATATATACAGATGTATATTGTCAAAAAAGGTGGAATATATATCTGCCACCCCAGCTACCCCACATGGTCGGCCCCTCACTTGGCCATTTTGGAGAGGATATTTTTCTAAGTTTTACTGGGATTCGGATTCTTACACGTTATAATTATATTTGTCCTACGTGCAGTAACCAACTCAATTGTTTGGGGGCAATATAGAGATGTATATGCATATATGTATAAGCTAATATTGAAGTGTTTTCCATATCAATTTGTTTAATCTAAGTACTTATATATTTACTTAATTAGTTATTTTTGATGTCTAAAATGCATTTATAATTTCTTTACAAGTGAATAAAGTGTAGGATAGATGGTGATGCTAAAGGGGAGGGAGTTTGAATAGCTTACGACTTCTATTCACTTATTCATGTCTGCAATTCAAATGCCCTTATAGGTTGGTGCAACTGATACTAATTATATGAGTGTTTATTTGTAGAGATCTATAGACATAAATATTTTAAAATTGCAGCAGAAATAATAGATCCCACGAGCGATCCATGCGAAAGAAATACTCATACAAAATTAGATCTATAAATTCTTATCTAAAAATAGAACCATACAAGAAGTCATTAAATCAATATATATTATCATGCTCCGAGAGTATACTTGTCCATCAAACTAGATGGTATCCCCTAGTGATAATATAAGAATAATTGGTGCCAAACCAAATAAAGCCAACACAACATCGATGCAAATAAAAATTCGATAACTTTTTAATTACAAATGCGTGTATGTATGCATGTACAAGTGATTATACTAAATTAAACAAACCAAAGCCAACACTCAAACATCCATTACAGGAAAAAATTGTAAATACAAACAGCGAAAAATAATCTAAATACCATAAAAACAAATTTGAACTTGTGTGGGACTGATAGTTAGGGCCTTTAAGTGATTCAACACATCCTCTATCTACTAACCTAGAAATAAAAGGCAAAGCAAGGAGTAATGAGTACAAAATAGTACTCAGCGGCTATCAAAAGATAGTGCATGCACCATATAGTAAGGAGATCAAAAGGGAGCACTGTAAAATACTTACTATTAAAAGTAAGAGTATTAGTTTTACAACTACTAATAAAACCATAAATAGTAACGTAATCATCCAAAACCAACATGAACTAATATATAAACAACATATAACAATTTCTGACTGCACACGATCTCACTATTATGGATGATCTCATGGGTAAATAGGGTACATATAGACTGCACATGAACTCACTACTATAGAGGTCTCATGGGTAGTCGTGTCATACAAACATACTAACTAATATAGATAAATAAGCAGTAACAACCCATTCAAGGATAATGTTTTATAAGTTATATACTACGGTCTAACCTCATTAATGTCTATGCATGAGCATAAATAACAAACAGGAGTCTGGTAGGGCACTCGATATCCTACCCTATGGTGTGATCTTACAAATGTATAGGCATGAGCCTAAACATCACTAAAGGCCAGGAAAGATGCTTGATATCCTATAATTCAACATTCTATAGCTATGTTACGTTGTAGTATTGTAGCATAAAAGCACAAACATAAATGAGTATTGATAGCAATGAGACTGCATGGATAGCGAGGAGAGTAAAATAAGGAAAAGCAACAAAATATCAATTTAAGAATGAATAGAGTGGAGTCAAGGTAATCACTAGTGATTATCTATTTAATATATGACAATAAATAATCATGCACTAAAATTAAAGAAACTATTATGGTTAAAGCAAGAACTACCCACTTAAATTGTAAATCGTTCTAAGAGTCTTCTAGTCAAAGGGTTTGCCACGAGCTTGAATCTTACAAATATAGGATACGAAGCAAAACTAAGTACTAGAACAATCCTAATAATCATGAATAGTCGATGTAAACTAATCATTTATTTCTTCTTTATATCAACCATCTAATTTTCTTAATTAGTCATATTATCGTAAATCCGCAGTTTGGATAATGACTTTTAAATCAATTAATTGAACTATGACTTAATTAACCAATCTTGTTAATTAATTCATCTTCAATTAATAATTGAATCAATTGATAAACTCATTATGTGAGATACGATAATTAAATTCTAATGGTTAAATTAATAAATAATCATGTAGAATTTTTAAAAAAAATTAAATTTTTTGGGGTTTCTGGGATTTTTTTTTTTGAAATTTATGAGATAAACAAGTGGAAAGTCTATTTTGGCTATTCCTAATTAAATAAGGAATTGTTTTTTAAAAATTAATTTATATAGTTCCTTATATATAAAAATAATACATTCAGGAATATATAGTTCCTAATTAAATAAGGAATTGTTTTTTTGAAATTTATTTTGTCTTGCTGTTCTTGTCACTCTTATAATCATTCAGGAACTTTTGATGAAAATAATACATTGCTAGCTGAATTGAATGCATGGTAGAAATCATCACCAATAAGATTAACCTCACTACATGAATTCGGAATCAGGTTGAGTTTTATTTGGGTTAGTTCATTCATGATGCTTAGTCACTTAATGTGGTAAGTGATATGGGATGGTTGATTTATTGATTAGCTAAATTCATGAGTTGGTTTGTTAATTCATGACTTGATTTGATAATTGAAGTATATTAAAAGGAAGGGTTAGTTATTGACTTGGATTAATTCATAAAGGGATAAGCTGTCAAGGAAGTGTTAGATCATTTGGATGAGTTAATTAGTGATCATAATCGGTTTAAGGTTTCATTTCATTACCTAAAGTATGGTAGGACTTAGCTATGATTTGTATTTTGTGCTACTGGATTTTGATCCGAGGCAGACTCATGGATGCGTAGACACACATCACAGTCTATCCTTGAGGCGAGTACTTCTGACCTTGTCACTTTTAGTTCTTTGACCTTGTGCATGAGATACTATTTTGATTAGTAGTTGGGTTTACCTTGACTCCATTCTTACATATATTAAATTTGATATTTATGTGCTTGACCTTAGCAATGATCTACTTGATGTCTATACAGTCTCCTTTGTTATCCATATGTGTGGTGTGTACAATAGGAAGATGTTTTTGTTTTGAGAGGCATATCATGTAGACATACGCACGTATATGATGTGTACTATAGGTGCATTTTTTTATAACCCTGTATCATTGGTTAGAAGTATACATGTACGTGGCGTGAGCTAATGATAGTGTATCATGCTAGTTTACGGTAGCATAGAGTTCATATACTCTTGATCATATGGTTGATTACCATTGGAGTAATATTGCAATGTCTACCTAGCTCCTTTATGTTCATGGGATTATTCGGGTGGAGCGTTCTCCCACAAACAGGGACCCTGACATTGTGGGCTGCCCATGAGTATTCATGGTAGAGTGTTCTCTTGCAGTCCATAGCTTGATAGCTAGATGTCTTGGTCATTTGCATTCCTTGTGACATAGTACAACCTGATGACCATGCCTCCACTATGATGTTGAGAGAGTTGACAACAACGGTACCTCTTGTTAAACAATGTCTTGTACTGGTGGTTGGGATAGTCACCAGTGACTGTTTGTACCTTCTGACGACCATGTCTCCACTATGAGGTTGAGAGAGTTGACAATGACGATACCTCCTGTCAACTATGTCTCTTATTGGTGGTTATGATAGTCAAGCTGTTGGTATCTTCTGACGATCATGTCTCCACTATGATGCTGAGAGAGATGACAGTGATGGTACCTCCTATCAACCATATCTCGTATTGATGGTTGTGTTAGTCGTTAGTGATTGTGATACACTTGTTGCATTGTTATTATGGGTTGTTATACCCAGGGTTGCTCACAAGTATTTATGGTAGAGCATTCTCCCGCAACACATAACTTGATAGCTATAACATGTCTATCCACAAGTATTCATGGTAGAGTGTTCTCTCGCTGACAGGGATCCTGATATTTCAGACTACCCACGAGTATTCATGTCAAAGTGTTCTCCCGCAGTTCATAGTTTGATAGTTACATCCTATTTGCCTATGAGTATTCGTGGTAGAGCGTTCTTCTACAGACAGAGATCTTGATATTTTGGACTGCCCATAAGTATTAATGGTAAAGTGTTCTCCCATAGTCGATAGTTTAATAGCTGCATTCTATCCACCCATGAGTATTCATGGTAGAGCATTCTCCCATAGACAGAGACCCTGGCATTTTGGACTACCCACGAGTATTTGTGGTACAACGTTCTCCTATTGTTCATAGCTAGTTAGCTAGATGTCTTGATTACTTATATTTCTTGTGATAGAGTGTTGATGACATATTGTTGTTATGTTTACCTGCATATGTTATAAGATGTAGTTCCTATGATGATTATTGCTTATTGTTACTCATGATATATATTACACAATTGAGTAGGTTGATTTATATAGTTGATACATTCACATTAGTTATTATCTATTGGTGAGTATTTTTCCTTGAGATTGTATACTTTGTTTTTCTTATGCTATATTGCTCATGAACTATCTATTTCTATTACCTGCTGAGTCATTTGGACTCACTATCCCTTGTACTAGTTTGCTTTCCTAGGTAGCAAATAGATGATACTTGGAGTCGCTTGGAGGCCCTGTCAGCCAGTCCCGCTTCTCGATCGTCGAGAGCTTTCCACGTTTATATTTTGTTATACTTGCATTTGAGTTCTCCAAACTTATATTGTATTTGTGGTTTTGGCCCTTGTTGGGTATTTCTTTTTGGTCTTACTTATGGTATTTGTCGTGGTAAGCCGTGCTGGCACGCATATTCAATTTAGGTGGTATTTTATTATCTTCCATTATTTTGTTTTGCTCCAACCATGTGGACTATATAAACTGCGTGGTTGTACTGATAGCAACCGTGTGGGTTGTGTTAATCTGCGTGGTTGTATTTTCTATTTCGACCATGTTGGCTGTATTGTGCCCATTCAACCATTATGGTCATGTATGTAGGATCCATATGTTGTCCTAACAGGGGAGGTGTTGCCCGTTTATCGAGCAACCATGCCCTTAGGTCGTGACAATTTATTGGTATCAGAGCCATAGGTTACGAAGCTTATTTGTTTTTGTATTTTGGATTTTTGAGATTTGTTCTCTAAATGTGACTTTTCGATGTTTTGGGACCAGGCAGCAGTAGGACATCTTTGAGCCATAGGGAAATAAATATATCTCTTATCATCAGTGTTCTAAATGGTGGTTGAGGCGGCCGCCTAGGCAGGAAGCGTGTATCAACTGAACCGTCTTAGGCTGAGACAGTTCTTTAGGTGGTAATTCACCTTCTTCCGCCATCGTGGGGCTCGGAGGCGTCGCTTGGGCTTGGCAACGAGCTTGGAGGAGTTGCCCAAGCCCGACGACGGGCTCGGAGGCGTCACCCGGACTCAGCGACGTGTTCGAACTCGTCACGCGGTCCCGATGATGTGTTGAACTCGTCACTTGACCGAAATCAAATACGCGGGTAAGCTAGAAGTTAGAATTTAATTCAATTACTTTAGGGTTAATAATTTTAATCAGTTTCTATATATATATAATTATATTTTTTTATTTTTAAATATTTAAATATTAAATTTTTAAGTAATATATTTTATTAAATGTAAATATTATAAAAAATAATAATAATTTAATATAATTATAAAAAATAATAAAAAAATTCAACCCCCTAGGCGCCCGAGGCAGTAAATAGTCATTGACCGTCTCACCACCGCCTACCACCATTTATAACACTGCTTATGATTATCCTACCTCTTGTATTCACTATACCTTGTTTAGGTTATAGTTAGATCTGTTAGAATTGTCTATTGGATACACACTGATTTGGTTTGGAATGATGATACTTAGCGAGTCAGCCATATTTGCAATCATGGTCGAAGTCGACCATAGAAGTGACCAGTTGATACGTTGTGGACTTGACCTTGATGAAGAGAATATTGATTCTCTTGTAGCATCGATTGACTAATTAGAAAGCGAAGGTCAAACCTATCAACAACCTATTTGAGATCAAAGATTACAGTTTCAAGGAATTTTTCCTACCATACTATTAGTAGTACCAATACAAGTTACTACTAGCTGAGTGAGGGTTAGAGTATGTATACCAAAGGTGGTTTGATTAGTATAGGATCGATTTACTCTATTTCATTGAGTTTTTGACCTTGGGTTGCATGTACCTGGTTATATATATGACATAGAAGGTACATTTTGAGTATGACCTGTATTGATGCAAAAGAGATAGAATTAGCTGTAATATCATCTCAGTCAATAGAGGATCAATTTGGACCTTAGATCACTCGTACCTAGTTAGATAACCAAGAAGGTACATTCAGATTTATGATTTGCACTGATACGAATCACTTACAAAACTAGGTCATTTTTTGGTGGAAGACACCAATGATGATCTTTAGGAACCAAAGAATCACTTGATGATTATTTTAAGAGATAATATTTCCTTATTCCCTTTTGTTTAACTCAACATCAGGAGTTCCTGAACCTTAAGTGGAGGAATCGAAGCATAATGACATATAAGGCAATGACTAGTTCACTCACCTTACTCTATTCCTTAGGAGATTCTGACTCATTAATCGATCGTACATAATTAGATAGCATTGATGGTAGATTGGAATATATGACCTGCAAGGGTGCGGAGGACGTAGTGTTAGCTGTTCAACACTTATGAGCTGTGACCTTAACGAAGTGGAAAATATAGAAGATGATCTTTGAGTGATAGAATGTTGATTGACAAATATTTCAAGAAGATGTTTAGTGATTGTGTTTCTCAGTCTTTATGTGTATGGTTTACATTTTGATAATACCCCAGTACCCCAAGATGTGCCTGGTTATTGGGGAGTTAGATTTGTGAACACAGAACAGGTCTACCTTACAAACTTTAACAAACTTTTCATGAGATAAATCCCTTTAGTTGGTACGGCATGGATGTGCAATGTTGATTTATGGTAGATGACTTTATCATTGTCAGAAAGTTATCAAGTTTGATTGATGTTGAGGATGCTAAGATTTATGGATATTGTGATATTGGATTTTTGGTGATATGTTTCTTTATGAGAGTTTATTGGTGGATATCTAATTTTATGGTTTGTTATTTAGAAGTTATCATGGATAGTAGCATCGGGAGTGACCATGGGTGATGTTTATGGATTTGATAATTTCTAGTTGGGGACTAGATTATAACCTGGAGCTTGTGATCTTATGATTGAGTGTGCCCTACGCGATCTTAATAAATTTTGGTTAGATGATAACCTCTAAATCAGTGATCTTCAGCATAGACTTATGTTGGTAACTCTAGTTGATTAGGAGTCGATGATGTATATTTCACTTTGCGAACATTAATGAAAGGATGGGTGGTTCTTGTTCTGGACGGAGTTAATTCTATGCATCATGTTAGATAGAAAATTTGTTTGATCAACTCAAGGACACTTATGGATGCTCTAGAAATGCATCAAGAGTTCATGGCCTTCAACTTAGTGTAAAGATTGCAGACGTATAGAAGATGATATTCTTCACACGATACAAGCATTGTGAGTCCTAGGTGATGTCGTGTGGGTGTACCAATTCCCTAGCCACTTGCATGGATTTGATGAATCTAGTGTCCTTAGAATATTTGAATTTATTTGATACCATCCATAGGTGACATCTTGACATATTTAAGATCAAATAAGAAGTTATTCCTAACTTAAAGTTGAGCGCTTATTGATATCCATAGTTGCTCAGTCACCTATAATTAAACAAATTAAGGGAGTTTAAGCTATTAATCAACATTTACAATTTCTGTGAAGCAGAGTATCTCAGGATAGCAAACAGAATTTTTGCGTTATGAGAACAAGATCATTTATTACCATGGGTGATTGTGTGTTCCTAAGTCATATTCTGTCTAGGAGCTTTCTCTAGGAAGCACATCGATCCATATTTGCGATTCATCTAGAGAGTACACATAGATATCAGGACTTAGGATGCTCTTTTGGGTGGAACGACGTGAGAAAGGACATTGAGGAACTTGTATCTCGGCACTTGTGTGTCGATAAATGAAGATAGAATATTAGAGTGACATAGTGGAAGCATAGTGGACCTATTACCCACAATGAGCGTCGGAGAGCAGCAAGCTTACTTGGAAGACATTTATACCCGAGTTGAAAGGGAAGTATGGTATGATGGATTTTGAAGATATAAGATTCGATTTGCGTAATCGGTGATTGATAAACCAAATCTCTTCACTTTCTACCGATTCGTAGGATTCATCGGATTGTTCACCAGAGTTACACTACAAATAAATTACCAAACATCATGGGATACCTCTGAGTATTATATCGGAGATAGAGACCATTGGAGTTTATGGTAGACGATCATGTATTTCTACATGTTACACCCACAAAATAGGTTAAGAGATTTGGACTAATAGATAAGTTAGTCCCTCGCTACATCAGACCCTTTTTATTGCTGGTATACATGATGTGTACGATATATCCACGCTGCGGAAGTATGTGCCGCATTCTACTCACATTTTGAAAGATATGTCAATCTCACTTCAGCTTGATGCAACCTATAAAAAGGTTCCTATGTGAATTTTGGACCATAGGGAGCACCAGTTAAAATTTTTGGCTTGATGCAACCTTGTAAAAATTTTTAGGATTTTTTATTTGAAATTTTTGGGAGCATTTTGGAATTTATGGGATAAACAGTAAGTGGGTAGTCTGTTTTTGGCTATCTCTAAGTAAATGAGAAATTATTTTATTTAAAAAAAATTATTTAATATAATTCCTTATATATAAAAATTCCTAAACCTATTATTATTTTCCCGACATGTCTCTCTCTCATTCCATTCTATTCTCCCAATCCTCCTACTACTCTCTCGATCCACATCGCTGACCACCACGATCCACTCGATCGCCCACCCACTTCATCTATCGGATGCACTGCCACTCTCCTCCCTTGATCAACTGATCACTCGAAGTCGCTAGAGTGCCTCCACTCTCGCATCTGTGACACCTACCGCGCCACCCGCAACAAGTATAGGCCACACCCGCCAGTTGATTGGGAGAGCACGCTGGTGGTTGATGGGGAGAGCACGCTCTATTGATCGCCGCAAGCAATCAACGCCTCGACTATGAGATACCGACGCCTTGCTCCTACTCGCCACCGATAGCAACCTCATGGTCGGTTGTAGAGGCAAATCTAGGCGAGGGTTGGAGTGGGCTAAAGCCCTCGCCAAGATCTACAGGAGAAGGGAGTTGCGAGTTTGCAACCTCCAAGGCTCCGACGATTAGCGACGGCCAGATGAAGAAGACAAAGGTCCTGATATGCTGAATTTATTTATTTAGATAAATAAGTTAGTGGATCTCTTAATAGGTCATCTTGTTATCTTTACAATCTAGGTCCAAGCCTAGTAGGTCTACCATTCAATTCCTTTCTCTTTACCAATTCAACTCTTTCGCCTCTCCCTCTCCGCTGACACTCCACGTCTTCCCCCAACCAATCGCATGACGACATTTTTCCGCCAAGAGAACTAGAGAAGTACCGGTGTTGCCCAACCACCAGTGTTGCTTCTCCATCGACAAGCAAGGCAAGCTGATGTAGTCACGCAGGTCGGTGCTGTTTCTCCATCGGTGTTTGTTGTGGTGGAATGGTATAGTTTTATGATTTTGGAATGTTTTGGAATGGTTATTATATTGCAAAAACAATTCTAATAGCCCACACTAGAAATTATCTTTGGATCCACCCCTGGCTGGTTGTGACCTCTCCCTTGTGTTACCAATTCGACGTTGCCACCCCTGTGACCATCAGAGCCTGGTTTATCATCGATTCATCCACTCCCATGCTCTACTCTCTTCACCGTCGAAGCTTGATCCATAGCCGCATCCCTCACCCTCATACACATCGCCGCCATTGTTGGCCGCTCTCGGATTATGGAGGTGTTGTCGGCCAGGGATCCAATGGCTACAAGTGTTAATGGTAAGGATGAAGAAGGATGGACGCCCATTCACTCTGCTAAGATGGTGGAGATCTTGCTTATTGGAGGTGAGAAGCAATTGACTGTCTCTAATTCTAGAGTTGCTTAGCTTGTTCTGCTCCTATGTGTTGTTGTTCTTGCCACTCTTATAATCATTTAGGAATTTCTATTGAAAATAATGCCTTGCTGGCTGAACTGAATGCATGGTAGAAATCATCAACAATAAGAATAACCTCAGTACATGAATTCAGAATTCATTGAGATTTGTTTGGGTTAGTTCATTCATGATGTTTAGTCACTTAATGTGGTGAGTGGTAATGGGATGGTTTATTTATTGATTAGTTAAATTCATGAGTTGGTTTGTTAATTCATGACTTGATTGGATAATTGAAGTATATTAAAAGGAAGGGTTAGTTAATTGACTTGGATTAATTCATAAAGGGATAAGCTGTCAAGGAGAGCTGAATAAACAATATCCTGAAAGGCACCGCTCCCCATCTGCAAGAGGCCGTCGAAGATCAAGATTTCGGTGGCGCACTAGGCAAGCATGGCAACCTAGGGGGAATGCACAAAAGGAGAGGACCTATGATGATGATCCAAACCCTTTGGCAATTGTGGAGGTGTGTGCACCAGTCCCTACTACGATTGAAGTACCCCTCGACACTAATAGTGATGATGCAAGAAAGAAAAAGATGCAAGAGAAGGAAGATGAGGGTCGACCACAACAGAAAGGGAAAGAGAAAGAGGTGGACTGCGTCTTGGAGGGCTCGAGCACATTGGGAATGACATCTTCCTCATTTGCAGACCAAACACAAGAATCTACTAGTGGGGCATCACTTATCTCTGCTTCCTCTTCTTCCTCTTCATCGGATGTATCTGTGATCTTGGGCTCAACATCCTCCTCTTCTTCCTCTTCATCGGATGTGTCTTCCTCTTCGGGTGAATCTAGGAACAAGGTGGCGGCAGGAATGACTATAAAGAGAGTCCCAATGATGGTTCAAAGTGATATACAATTACGGGTCCGAGCAGCGCGCCCAGGAGGTGCTAAATGAAGGTGGCCGCATGGAATATTAGGGGCTTTCATAAGTCCCTGAAACATGGAGGAGTCCAACACCTACTCAGGAGCAAAGATATACAAGTTATGACATTACTTGAGACAAAGTTCAATGAGGACTCCCTTTACCCGATCATGAATAGGCGTTTCTCAGGTATGGGGCATGTGCATAATTTTGATATATCTAACCATAGTCATATATTGCTCCTATGGGATCTACACAGAGTGGATATAGATGTACTCATGATGAATTCCCAGTTCATTCATTGTCGGGTTCGGTGCCGAGTTTCGGGAAGGGATTTCTTGGTGACTTATGTATATGGACTTCACTCTATTACTTCTCGACGGCAGTTATGGGAGAGACTTACCGAGATTGGTGGAGACATCTTGGAGCCTTGGATGATCATGGGGGATTTCAACTCCATCCTATCGTTGCATGACAAAAAAGGAGGTAACCTGGTCACAAATTATGAAATGCGTGATCTCCAAAATTTTACTCATGCGTGTGGATTGGTGGATCTTCGCTTCATTGGTTGCCGCCTCACATGGACCAACGGTACAGTTTCTAGTAAATTGGATAGAATTATGGTGAAATCCCACTGGTTGATGGCAGATTATGATGCATATGGGGAATTTATGGCGCCCGGGTGTCTCTCGGATCATTCCTGTGTGATAGTACACACACTTGTGAAAGACAGAGCCAAAAATCGACCTTTCAAATTCCTCAACTTATGGACACTGCATGGAGATTTCAAGAAGATAGTGGAGGAATCATGGGCGCCCCCAGTGAATGGCAACGCTCAATTCATACTGAAGACAAAGTTAACCAGGTTGAAGGGTCAGTTAAGAGATCTAAACAAACATCATTTTGGTCACATCTCAGAAAAGGCAAGAAAGGCAAAGTCAAAACTGGAGGAATTACAAAAGGGTATCCTTGATGGTAGACAGATTCCTACAGATTATGGGGAAATAAAGAGGCGAACAACTCTTCTTGCGGAGGCCGAGAAACAATTCTACCAACAAAGGACAAAGAATGTTTATCTAAAAAACTCAGACAAATGCACCAAATTTTTTCATGATGTGGTGAAGCGTAACAACAAAAGAAATGCTATCATCACACTCACAAAAAGGAATGGGGATCAAGCATCGAGTCTGTGGGAGGTAGCTGATGAATTTGTGGATTTCTTTCATTCATTGCTTGGCCAGTCAGAGGAATGTGGTATGCTTGGTGACTTGGTTCTCTCTGGAAGAAAGCTAACAAATGGACAAGCAGCAGATTTATGCAGACCAGTGGGAGTGGAAGAAATTAAAACAACCCTTTTTGACATTGGATTGGATAAAGCGCCAGGTCCAGATGGGTTTGGAGCAAACTTTTTCACATCTACATGGGACATTATTGGATCTGACTTTATTGCGGCGACTCAAGAGTTCTTTCAATCAGGAGAGCTATTAAAACAATGGAACCACTCTGTGATCTCAATAGTACCAAAATCGGACCATGCATCTGGTGTTACAGATTATCGGCCGATTTCGTGTTGTAATGTTTTCTACAAGGTGATAGCCAAGGTACTAGTCGGCCGAGTAGCAACAGTCTTGGGTTATTTATTAGATCCGGCACAGTCGACATTTGTGAAAGGGAGATCTATAGGTGACAACATCAATCTAACCCAAGAACTCTTGAGGAAGTTGTTGGTGCAAGTTGCATCAATGATATTCCTCTTTAAGTGTTTTAATGTTTGACAATACACTTAAGTCAGTGATATACTAAATAGACAAAGGGGAGTAAGAGAGAAGTAACATTAGCTGAAGAAAAGTCCTAGTTGATCTAGGCATCGAAACCCTAAGTCCCAGCGAAGGGATGCTGGGCACCTAGCAAAGGGTTGCTAGGTATCGAATCCTCAAGACCTAGCGAAGGGCTGCTAGGCACCTAACGAAGGGCTGCTAGAAATCGTAACCCTAAGACCTAGCGAAGGGCTGCTAGGCACCTAGTGAAGGACTACTAGGCATAGAAGACCTAGCGAAGGGCTGCTAGGCACCTAGCGAAGGGATGCTAGACATAGAAGACCTAGCGAAGGGCTGCTAGGCACCTAGCGAAGGGATGCTAGGCATAGAAGACCTAGCGAAGGATTGCTAGGCACCAGACGAAGGACCGCTTGGTAACAAAGACCTAGCGAAGGGCTGCTAGGCACCTGGCGAAAGACTGCTAGGTAATGAAGTCTTGGTCCAAGGGACTGAGTAACTTAGCTGAGCGATGACTAAGGACAGGAGTAGAGACGGGTCAGGGTTTGGGCGTCTCGAGATCCGGAGTAATCGGAAGCTAAGTAAAAGTCCACCCGAAGGGCTGG
Organism: Boesenbergia rotunda; assembly: GCA_024364735.1. NCBI lineage: Eukaryota > Viridiplantae > Streptophyta > Magnoliopsida > Zingiberales > Zingiberaceae > Boesenbergia > Boesenbergia rotunda. Next base: position 221,965 of record JAGFNQ010006830.1, on the reverse strand, counting down.
GTGGCAACCGTCTCCTGAAAGGAGTAGGTGAAGGGCGAGTTCTCGGGGATAGGAACTCGTGCCGGTTCGACCTAGGGTTTCGTGCAAATCCGAAGTCCGAACCAAGTCCCTAAGGCTAACATTATATTTATCCATGCTTTGTGTGTGTGTATCTTGCAGGTATCAAGAACCGGAGACAAAGCAGTTAAACCAGGCTAAAAGGTGGTTTAGGCCCTAAGCAGGGCACCCCCAGCAGTGGGGGCGCCCCCATGCACCAGGGCGCACCCAGCAGTGGGGGCGCCCCCATGACCAGGGCGCCCCCAGTGCTGAGGGCGCCCCCAGGTAGTACTACGAGGCTGCTTCGCTGTTTCGAAGCCAGAAGCAAAGGATAAGCGCTCCAGAGGGCGCCCGGGATATCCGGGGCGCCCTGGTCAAAAGTCTTATCACCTGCAACGAAGTAGGCACGAGAATAAGAGTTGACCAAGTCAACCGGGGCGCCCCCAGGAGGCCTATATAAGGGGCTTCGACCCCTCAGCTTCAGACATAACTTCGAAGAGCGATCCCAAGCCTTCTGACCGACGACAACACGCTAGAAACGAGGCTCTACGACCGGGAGGCTCCAGGAGGAGGTGCGCGGCACTTCGGAGGTCCAGATCGGCCGAGCGCCAGACTTTTTCTAGTTGGTTTGCGTGTTAATTACTGCACTTAATTTTTCTATATTATTGCTTGTAAATCTTACACTGTAAGTCGGGTTTCTCCACCTCCGGAAAGTCCGGGAAGGAGACCAATAGTGGACGGGCGTTCCCGTGCATAGGCCTTGGATGTACTGACCCTGGGGGGTCGGGAACCAAGTAAAATCCGCTGTGTACCTGTGTTCGTTTTATTTTTATTTTTCCGCTGCACTAACGATCTGAATAGTTTTACGAACGAAGATTTCCGAAAGATTTCGAACGGTCGATATTCACCCCCCCTCTATCGACGGCACCGGTCCTACAATTGGTATCAGAGCCGAGCCGCTCTTCACCGGACTAACCGCCGACGGAGCAACGATGCCAGGAGTTGAGGGGGAGCCCAGGGGTGAATCAGGTACATTTATTTTAATGTCAAATTTTAAATTCCATATTATTTGTTTCACATGCAGGGAGAGAGGGCACTATAAAAATCAGTTCCCTACTCGTAAGAATCGTTCATCACCAGCGGCAAAGGGGGTACCAGCGCCAGGAGTCCGGAAGAACAAGGATCACGTACGATGCTTCAAATGCGAGAAGTACGGACACTACAAAAAAAAGTGTCCGGCAAAGGTACGTAAAATTTATGTTCCAAAAGTTTTACAAATTTCTGCAATGTCTTTTAATAATTTAGATGATTTTCCTGAGAAGTTAGAATTATTGCATAGTCAATTAGATATTTTAAATAATCAGTTACATAATGTGAATATGGCTAAAATGTTAGAAATAAATTATTTAATCATTAATACCAATTCAATAATTACTAAAATTAATTCTGATATTAAATCTAAAATAAACTCTGATAATTCTACAGATAATGATGCAATTAATTCTGGATCTGAATCTGAAAATCCCAAGGATAAATCCGAATTCAAATTCGAAAATCCTAAGGATAAAACCGAATTCATAAATCTTAAGGATAATTCTAAGTCAGAAAATCCTTTAGATAATTACAAATTCAAATTTGAAAATCCGTTGTATAAATTTGAATTCGAATCTAAAAATTATAAAGATAACTCTGAAAATCTCAAGATTAATCCAGAAATTAATTCTGAAAATCTCAAGATTAATCCAGAAATTAATCCTGAAAATCTTAAAGATAATCTAGAGATTAATGTTGAAAATATATCTAAGGATAATGATGAGGATAAAATTCTCCTAGATAATAACTTAATCATAGGAAATATTGAATATTATTATAAAACTTTAACTAGTGGCCCAATTTAGGCCATTATCAATAAAAATTACAAAAATTCAAATAAATCAAAATATTAAAAATTGAAAAAAGACAAAATGAAAAAAATTTTAGAAAATGAAAAGAGAAAATAAAAAAATTATTAATTAATGATGATAATTAAACCAAATTATTAATTATCATTATAATTCAAATTAAATCTTAATTTAATCCAAATTAAATTTAAATTAATTCAAATTAAATTCAAATTAAATTAAATTTAATTCAAATTAAATTCAAAGTAAATTCAAATTAATTAAAATTAAATCCAAATTAAATTCAAATTAATTAAAATTAAATCTAAATTAAATTCAAATTAATTCGAATTAAATCATAATTAAATCCGAATCAATTAATTCTTAATAATTCAAATTCAAATCAATTAATTCTTAATAATTCAAATTCAAATCAATTAATTCTTAATAATTCAAATTCAAATTAATTAATTCTTAAAAATTCAAATTAATAAATTAAATCTTAAATAATTCAATTAAATTCAATTTAATTCGAATTAATTCAAATAATTCAATTAAATTCAATTAAATTCAAATTAAACCTAAATTAATTCAATTTAATTCAATTCAAAATGAATTAAAATTATAACTTCAATTAAAATTAACTTAATATTAATCCTACTCAATTAATTTCTAATTAATTCAACCTCAATTAATTCATAATTAACCTGAATCCAACTAAAATCTTAAATAACTTAAACTCAAACTAAAGTAAAATTTTACCCAAAGTGTAACAATTAAAATTAATAACATTAAATATGTCAAAGTGGGTTGACATATTCGCGGGTTCACTCGACATGTATCAAATCGGGAATTTGATACATTTTAGAAACTTAAATAAAATTATTTGACTTGTTTGACTCATGCATTACTGCCATGACATGCATTTGCTATTCTTTTAAAATATATGACATGCATATATTAGAACGGCTATAGGAAAAAGAATAATTGAAACTTGATCAACCTAGTATTGGGTGGCGGTGAGATGATAGTACGTTAGGGAAGCCAACTCTAATAAGATCAAGTATACTTGGTCTCTTTAGACTGGTGAAACTAGCCGAAGCTACCGATCCAAAACTCAAACTAGTTAGACCAGAATTTTTCAAAAAGTACTTTTGAAAATGAAATTTCATTAAAAGGCTTTGTCAAGGAAAGGGTGGATGATCCCATAAGGCTACGGCCAAAGAAGGCCTAGTGCCTCGCCAAGACTTGGAAGCCAATTGTTGAAATTCAAATTTAAGTTACTTCTTGCCAAATTCAAATCTAACACAAGCTTCAATTAAATTTTAGAATTAATAAATTAAGAAAAATAATTCAAGCATCTCACAATACACCTATAAGGCAACCATGCTTGTTGTATTGATACATATAAAATGGGTGAGATGTTAAGGACTAATGAATTGAAAAATATTTTTCAAATTGTTTCTCAAAATTGTTAGAATATTTTCATAAAAATATATTTTCAAAATAGTGCTTCAACATAATAATGTTTTTATGAAATTCATGCTTGTCTGTTTGATTATATATTATACATTTTCCAAAAATATATCTTTTCAAAATTTGTTTGACTCACTCTATTAGACACAAGCCTCTTAGGACAACACTAGAGTTCCTTAAGGCACATAGATAGAGTCAAACGGTATCGGATACAGGGGGAGTAATTTTATTTGTTTTTTTTCTTTCGAAAACTACACTGTAAAAATTACTATTATTTCAAAATACTTTTCGAAAACTGAGCTTTAAATGGATATCACTTGTGTTTTTCGAAAAAGGTTTATGTTGTAAAATTTATCTGTCTTGTTTGATTTTGATAAACCCTAAAGACACAGAGGAAAGTCCACTTCATAATCTACAAGGACTCCTAGGACGTGTCAGATTTAGGGGGAGTCTAAATCAAACTTCTGAAAAAGTTTCTTTTAAAGTAAATTATTTTAAATTATTAGATTATTCTTTTAATTTGAATTAACCTTAAGACTCAAAGGAAGAGTACTTGTGGTCAACAAGCTTCGCAGGACTTGGTCAAATTTAGGGGGAGGTCAAATTAAAAGAATTATTGAATAATGGTTTCATGCGCGATAATTTCAAATCCTATTGAAAACATAAGTATTAGTATAAAATGCTATCAAATTTTTATAAAATTTTTTTGATTTTGATCAATTTGATATAATATCTTGAGTTTGAAAAATCCTCCAGGACACTTAGAAAAATGTCCTTGTAGTTAACAAGGTTTCCTATGATTGTGTCAGACTGGAAGATAAAACGAATCAAGTATTATAACTTTAAAATTCTTTTACTTTTCAAAATTAACTTATATTCTGTGACTTATGAAAATTTTGAAATAATGTACTTAAAAGCCTGATATTCTTTCAAAAGTACTTAATTTTTTTTTTAAAAAAAACAAAATATATATATATATATATTTTTCAAAAGTACCTACTCTCTTCAAAAATTACATTTTTCAAAGATACTTATATTTTTCAAAAATTAGTTATTATTGTTCAAAATATCATTTCTCAAAAACTGCTCACTCTATTATTTTTCAAAAGTAGTTGCATGCCTCAAAGATTATCTTTCAAAATATTTGACAATTTCTCAAAAACATTGTCTAAGTTCAAAATACTTAAGTATTAGTTTTATGTTATGCTTTTAAAATTTTATACTAAGTATCTTCAAAAATACTCTCATTATTGGTGCAAGTATTACTTTTTGATGTATGACAAAGGGGGAGAGGTGTGCTTAAGTTAGAAAAATTTTCTCCCAAAGATCAAAAATGTAGTTTCAAAACTTTTTGCATTTTTTTTTCCAAGGATAGTGATCTAGCCCCTTTAAACCAATCTAACTTAAGTTATTGTCAAACATCAAAAAGGGGGAGATTGTTGGTGCAAGTTGCATCAATGATATTCCTCTTTAAGTGTTTTAATGTTTGACAATACACTTAAGTCAGTGATACACTAAATAGACAAAGGGGAGTAAGAGAGAAGTAACATTAGCTGAAGAAAAGTCCTAGTTGATCTAGGCATCGAAACCCTAAGCCCCAGCGAAGGGATGCTGGGCACCTAGCGAAGGGCTGCTAGGAATCGTAACCCTAAGACCTAGCGAAGGGCTGCTAGGCACCTAGTGAAGGACTACTAGGCATAGAAGACCTAGCGAAGGGCTGCTAGGCACCTAGCGAAGGGATGCTAGGCATAGAAGACCTAGCGAAGGATTGCTAGGCACCAGACGAAGGACCGCTTGGTAACAAAGACCTAGCGAAGGGCTGCTAGGCACCTGGCGAAGGACTGCTAGGTAATGAAGTCTTGGTCCAAGGGACTGAGTAACTTAGCTGAGCGATGACTAAGGACAGGAGCAGAGACGGGTCAGGGTTTGGGCGTCTCGAGATCCGGAGTAATCGGAAGCTAAGTAAAAGTCCACCCGAAGGGCTGGGTGGCAATCGTCTCCTGAAAGGAGTAGGTGAAGGGCGAGTTCTCGGGGATAGGAACTCGTGCTGGTTCGACCTAGGGTTTCATGCACATCCGAAGTCCGAACCAAGTCCCTAAGGCTAACATTATATTTATCCATGCTTTATGTGTGTGTATCTTGCAGGTATCAAGAACCGGAGACAAAGCAGTTAAACCAGGCTAAAAGGTGGTTTAGGCCCTAAGCAGGGCGCCCCCAGCAGTGGGGTTGCCCCCATGCACCAGGGCGCCCCCAGCAGTGGGGGCGCCCCCATGACCAGGGCGCCCCCAGTGCTGAGGGCGCCCCCAGGTAGTACTACGAGGCTGCTTCGCTGTTTCGAAGCCAGAAGCAAAGGATAAGCACTCCAGAGGGTGCCTGGGATATCCGGGGCGCCCTGGTCAAAAGTCTTATCACTTGCAACGAAGTAGGCGCGAGGATAAGAGTTGACCGAGTCAACCGGGGCGCCCCCAGGAGGCCTATATAAGGGGCTTCGACCCCTCAGCTTCATACACAACTTCCAAGAGTGATCCCAAGCCTTCTGACCGACGACAACACGCTAGAAATGAGGCTCTACGATCGGGAGGCTCCAGGAGGAGGTGGTGCGCGGCACTTCAGAGGTCCAGATCGGTCGAGCGTCAGACTTTTTCTCGTTGGTTTGCGTGTTAATTACTGCACTTAATTTTTCTATATTATTGCTTATAAATCTTACACTGTAAGTCGGGTTTCTCCACCTCCGGAAAGTCCGGGAAGGAGACCAATAGTGGACGGACGTTCCCGTGCATAGGCCTTGGATGTACTGACCCTGGGGGGTCGGGAACCAAGTAAAATCCGCTGTGTACCTGTGTTCGTTTTGTTTTTATTTTTCCGCTGCACTAACGATCTGAATAGTTTTACGAACGAAGATTTCCGAAAGATTTCGAACGGTCGATATTCACCCCCCCTCTATCGACGACACCGGTCCTACAGTTCTCACTTTGCTTTTGCAGTTGTTCTTATTCCTGCCTATGCACGTGTTATTTCGGTAGTCTATTACCCTGTTGCTATCTTAGAATATCTTGTATATATATGAAGAGATATTCGTTGAGTTCTATGACTCATCCCGTTAGCTCCTTGTTTTTTTTCAGGAGGTTCGACTGGAGTGCCCGGTAGCCTGTCCCAGCTCGTGTATTGTCGAGACGATTCTCGGGGTTTGTCTTGGTATTTTGATAGGGTACCAGTTGGTACCCTCTTTCTGTTCATTTTGTCTTTTCGTTTTCGCTGTTGTATTCGTGTTTTGTCGGGTTGTTTACATGGCAGTATAGTTGTACTTTTGTATGCCATGGAGGTCTTGTTCCATTTTGTTTCGTCGTAAGTCGGACCAGTCCGCAGTCAGGTATGATTTATTCGGTTTTATGCTATGTTCTGTCTTAATTTGAGGCATGAGGCCCAATTAAACTACGTGGTTGTGATTTTATGTGATGTATGTATGTGTAATTGTCCGCCGGACAGGGGAGGTGCTGTCCGATTTTCTATTGGATCAGCGGCTCCTGAGGTCTCGGGGCGTGACAATTTATTTGGTATCAGAGCGAGGTTCTCGACATACCTTGTGGTCTTATGGGTGTTTTTGGATTTTATGTCGGAGTCGTTTTCTCGATGGATGCGAATGGGACATGGCGGTGACGGGGCTCCTCCAGGCGACACGAGGTATATGATGTGTTTTATTTACCTCTTTTGTATTTATTGTATAGTGCAGTGTTAGACTTGGCGGTTTCAATTGTATAGCGGAGAATGTTGATTCTCCGATAGTGTTGACTGATGAGTTGGGGACTTGGGTCGAATCAGACGATAACCTATTGTTGGTTGTATGTATTAGTTGACTTTATCAGCTATGAGAACAACTCATTTTAGCTCATGGAGCTTCAGTTATTGATTGATATCCTAGATGGCATGTCTGGAGGACATGGTCTGCTGTGATACAGCAGAGAGAAAATTTGTTGTTTATTATCTCGGTTGATAGAGGATAGAGATATCCTAGTTCCGTGGGATTTTTGACCTCAGATTCTTTATACTGGGTTAGGTAACCAAAAAGTACAGTCAGATATGACTTGTACCGATTCGGAAATGGTGTGGAGCTAGCTGCTTGCCACTTACGGGTTATCGTTTGTACTTGGGTTGGTGAACCAAGGGCGTACCTACGTACTTATGATTTGCGCTGAGGCGAATCACTTAAGAGGTTAGATCGTCTTTGGGTGGAAGATGTTGAGGAAACTGTCAAGGAACGAAGAATCACTTCGTGATTATGAAGAGATACTCTCAAGACATAGCGTGCCTCTATGTTATGAAGTTGGAACTCTGAAGTTTTCGAACCTTGAGTGGAGAATCGGAGAAATATAGGGTTACGAGAAGACAGTTAGTCGACTCGTCTTACGCTATTCTAATCTATGAGGATTTATGACTCGTAGACAGGTTGTATGTGTTAGATATTCTCGGTAGCACATCGAGAAGCAGGATCTGCTAGGGTGCGGTGGAATGGGTGTTAGCAGCTGACCCCAGTGAAATTTGATTGTAATTGGTGTATGTTATAGAGGACGGTCTCCGAGGGTTAGACCGATGGTTGTCAAGTGAGAGTGGTTATGAGACGACCTCCAAACCAGTCCATGTGGTGGTTCATTGGCATCAGAAACGACAAGGTTGCAGTTATCTTCTCGTCTCAGGGCTAGAGGATTCTAGCATGTGGACGTTAGGGTTCTATTGTCATTGGGTCGTACGGATGACAGTGGTTGCCTTAGCTTTCAAACGTTTCTGTAGTTCGAGAATTACCGGACGCATGTCCGAAGGAGTGCTTCAGTGTTTTCTATGGTTTGGAAGTTTTTGACCCTTTTACGGAGGAGCTTCCTTGATTGTCTCACTTAAGAGGCAAGTGAGGCTCACTGTTCTTGGTTTGTGGGTTTTGCAGGTAATACCGAAGATACAGAGACTTGAAGCGTTTCCGTTGGTGGACCAATATGGGGAAGGATATCGTGGTTGTTGTTGTTAGATGTTTGGTAGGTTAGTAGATTAAGGTTGAACCTTAGGGACCCGATGGGTTATATTAAACGATCCCAATTCATGGTTGGAAATGAAAGCATGTATTAAGGACATTGTCGGATATTTACTTAGGACTCGGGAAGGGTTTGAAGTGAATTGGGTGATCGTTAATTGACTAACCCAATTTGCGCAGTTTCCTAGGTTGGTTGGCTATTACCGATGCTTAGTTGAGAGTTCTCCAGCATTTCAGCACCACTTACACGCCTGACCAGGAAAGGCGTGAAGTTTGTATGGACTGAAGCCTGTGAGACCAGATTTCAGGAGCTGAAGCCGAGGCCGGTATCTGCGCCAGTTCTAGTACTGCCTTCTGGAGAGGATGGTTTCACTCTGCATACTGATGCATCTCTCCTGGGACTAGGCGCGGTACTCATGCAGCATGGACGAGTGGTTGCTTATGCTTCTCAGCAGTTGAAGGAGCATGAGAGGAACTACCCCGTTCACGATTTAGAGTTGACCGCTATCATTTTTGCGCTGAAGATCTGGAGGCATCATCTTTATGGGATCACCTTCGAGATCTTCACAGACCACATGAGCCTTCAGTATCTGTACACTTAGCGAGAGCGGAATCTCCGACAGAGGAGGTGGATGGAGTTTCTGAAAGATTATGACTGCACCATTAGCTACCATCCTGGGAAAGCTAATTTAGTTGCCGACACCCTCAGTCGGAAGACTAGAGCTGTTTTGACATGCCACAGTGTGATGGTCGCAGATTTGATTTAGAGTTTCTCTGGACTAGGGTTAGAGGAGCAGTCTCGGACAGAGAGGACTGTTAGTGACTTTGATGGCTTAGTCAGAGATTCGGTCGAGGATCAGAGAGGCTCAGGCCAGTGACCAGCACATTCAGTTTCTGAGTAGCCAGGCAATTTCAGGAGAGCAGTCGGATTTCACATGTGAGAAGGGTGTTCTGTACTTTCGGGGGAGGTTGTGTGTACCGGAGGCACACCCTATCTTATAGGTGTTGCTGCAAGAGGCTCATCGATCACGTTTTGCTATTCATCCGGGTAGCACTCGTATGTACCGTGATTGGAGATGTTCCTATTGTTGGAACGACATGAAGAGAGACATCGCGGAGTTTGTTGCTAGATGTCTCGCTTGTCAGCAAGTTAAGGCAGAGCACTAGAGACCTGCTAGACTCCTTTAGAGGATTCGTATTCCCAAGTGGAAGTAGGAACATATCGCCATGGATTTTCGTTGTGGGTTTGCTGAGGACTAGGAGAGGTTATAAGGCGATTTGAGTAGTCGTGGACCGACTAACCAGATCTGTTCACTTCTTAGCTATCCGGAGGACGGATTCTCTCGATAGATTGACAGAGATATATTGTCGGGAGATAATCAGATTGCACGGAGTTCCTTTGAGTATTATCTCGGATAGGGATCCGCGTTTTACATCTTGGTTTTGGCAGAGTCTGCAGAGCGTTATGGGTATAGAGCTCCGTCTCAGCACAACTTTTCATTCCCAGACAGACGGACAGTCAAAGCGTACTATCCAGACTTTGGAGGACTTGTGCGCTCGTGTGTGATGGACTTTGGGGGCAGTTGGGAGGACCATTTGCATTTGGTGGAGTTCGCCTACAACAACGGCTTTCACTCGGCGATATAGATGGTACCGTTTGAGGCGTTGTACGGTAGGGCGTGTAGGACACCCACCCTCTGGGATGAGGTCGGTGAGACTCAGCTGTTGGGACCCCATAAAGATCAGCACGAGGCAGAGTTAGTACGGACTGTCAGACGGAGATTATTAGTAGCGCAGGATCGCCAGAAAAGCTATGCTGACCAGAGGTGCAGACCCCTAGAGTTTGTTGCGGGTGATCATGTGTTCCTTCGAGTTTCACCCACGAAAGGGGTGGAACGTTTTGGTCTCAGAGGTGAGCTAGCTCCACGGTATATTGGTTCGTTCCAGGTACTAGAAAGGGTTGGAGCTGTAGTTTATCGCCTAGCATTTTTAGTCTTTGACCGGGTTCCATGACGTATTGCATGTATCCATGCTGAGAGGTCATGTGCCAGATTCCACACTCATATTATCCAAGGTGGCCGTTCCACTCCGATCTGACGATACTTATGGGGAGGTACATGTACAGATTTTGGGCTCCGGGAGCATCAGCTACGGAACAAGATGATTCGATTAGTTAGGGTCAGATGACGGTATCATTCGGATACAGAGGCGACCTGGGAGCTCGAGGATATGACCAGAGCTCGTCATTCCCCCTTGATTATTTGAGATGGGTACGGTTTGTTTTGTACAGTATCCGTACCGTCTGATTTCGTTCAGTATTTTGTGCTGTATGATCGTACCTAGCACATGTGATAACGAAATTTGGGGACCAAATTTTTGTTAGTGGGGGAGAATGTTAAAATACTAAAAATTTGAGGGACCAGAATGCAAAGTTGTCTAAACTTAAGGGCCTGCGTTGGATATACCAAAAATCGAGGGGTTATTTGTAAAAAGCCCCAATCACTTAAAACCCTATTTCCCCTTCATTGTGGCAGATCGGGATCTCAAATCCGCCGCCGACTTTTCTCCTGCTCCTCTCCTTCCTCTTCATCTTCTCCTCCTTCATTTCCTTCTTCGATCTTCGACGCTTCTTCGTCTCGAGTTGTCTTCTGGTCTCCGCACTCGACCCCGCTTGGAAGGGATCTAGGGCTAGGTATGCTCTCCTCCTTCGGTATTGTGTTTTCCATCGATTTGGGCATCTAGAGATTGACTTCGAACCCTCCATGGTAAGCTGTAGGATCCGGTGCGAAGGGAGAGAGAGAGGGAAGAGACATTTGCTCTTGAACTCGGTGGAAAAGGGGGGGGTGGATCGCCAGATTGAGCCAAGGAGGAGCATCGGCTACGATCTCAGGTACGACACGTATACTGTCTTGATCTTGGTTCCTCTCTGAGATCATATTTCAGTTGGAATTTTAAAATGGGATCGTGGTGTTTCTCGGTTTGATCTGATACGGGTTGTGAAGGAGTTTTTTTTCTTAATCTGTTATGGTGGATTTGTAGTTGGTTCTTGATCTGTTTGGGGGATTAGGTCAGATGCTGTGATTGGGACTTCGACTTCGATGTCTTCTGATCGAACTCGTTCATGTGTGTATTCTGTGTAGTTCAAGTCCTAATTCTCCATGTGCGATTGCATATCTTGTGTTTAGAATGAATTGAGATTAGATTGTGGATCCCTATTGCTCGGTTAGGGTTCTATGGCATTTGTTTTGGATGTACTGCCTCTATTTTTATTTGGTTCGTACCCGTGCGCTTGAGCCTGCGGTGTGTTGGTTTTTGTAGTTGCTTCCTCTGATTTTATCCCTGTCGTGTTCTCTGATGGATGATAGATGTAATTAGGCTTTGGCTCAGTGTTACCGTGTGTGGAGTTGTACTTCTTGGATCATGGGTTGGATTCTGATCTTGTGTTCTTACTATAGCTCATGATTTTGTTTTGGGATTCTGAATTGGGATTGGTTTAATCAGGGGTTCAACTTAGGCATTGATGTTTCTTGTTTTGATTTTTAGATTGTGTTGTGAGGGGTTTTGATCTGTGCTAGTGGATGTGCCTTTTGATTAAATGATTTGATCTGATCAGGGTTGGGGGTTTCTATGTTGAGTGGCTTCAGTCTGAAGGTCTGCTAGATGGGGTTAGAGTTTCGCTTGGATTAGGCTAAACTTAAGTTAATCCTAAGATCCATAACTTAGGATACTTGAGAATAACTCTAATACGGTTTGGACTTAGTTAGATTAGCTAATCACTTTTGTGTAGATAGCTAATTACGTTATTTGATACAGGATATAGATTGACTTTTCTATTTCGTTGCGGATTGTTTGGACGGGGTGATTCTTGGCTTACGGACTTCTACTTCGGAGGCGGGTATCTCTGACTCTTCTTTTAGAATTGTCACAGATATATATATACTTGATATGTTTGTTTAGCAATAGCGTAATAGACTGTGGCATGACTCTATATTTGTTTGTTGATGTTGTGTGTGCCACAACTGACTTGTGATACCTATAGCTTTAGGACTTAGGTTATGGTGCATTATCCACGAACCGTGCATATCATGTTGATATAGGTGGATTAGATAGTGGATGTTGTTTTGACCAGAGTCATGCATCATCGTGCACTGTGCATCACTGTCGATCAGGGGCCCCCTTATGGGTGAGTCAGGTCGACAGTCATACTGACCTATCCATATGACCACTCATGGGTTAGTGGTTGACGGAGTATGGGTAGTGTGCTCTGTGCTGCTCCGCTCATGCACTCATGGGTTAGTGAATCGGAGTGTGGTGGCAGGCAGAGGTCCCTCCTTGAGTAGTCCATTTACTAGGAGATGAGAGAGAGAGAGGTCTCTCCCCCATATATATATATAAGCATGGGGTAAGGGTAACACTCTGATAGAGATATCCTCCTGAGATGGCCTGGGGCTGATAGTGATATAGCCAGAATAGGTTATGGCCTGGGGCTGATAGAGATATCGCCAGGATAGGTTTTGGCCTGGGGCTGTTAGTGATATCGCCAGGATAGGTCATGGAGTATGGGTGTTACGCCGACAGCATACCGTCTACTCGGTCGCTCAGGAGTAGTGACGGTAGAGTACGGACGGCAGTCACAGCTCTACGCCGGAGGGTGGCCTCCGTTCAGCTTCCTCCCGTACATAGGTGACGATGTCTGACCGGCGACAGAGGTGACCATGTCATTGCACTTTGTGTGTTCGTTTATTCTGCCCTTACTTGTGCTTGTTTATACTTGATGTTATATATGATTGACATGCACTTACAAAAGACCCTTATGTCTGGTCTTGGTGACTCTGCTACTTTGGTATGGTAGTTCTTACTTTGCTTTTGCAGTTGTTCTTATTCCTGCCTATGCACGTGTTATTTCGGTAGTCTATTACCCTGTTGCTATCTTAGAATATCTTGTATATATATGTAGAGATATTCGTTGAGTTCTATGACTCATCCCGTTAGCTCCTCGCTTTTTTTCAGGAGGTTCGACTGGAGTGCCCGGTAGCCTGTCCCAGCTCGTGTATTGTCGAGACGATTCTCGGGGTTTGTCTTGGTATTTTGATGGGGTACCAGTTGGTACCCTCTTTCTGTTCATTTTGTCTTTTCGTTTCCGCTGTTGTATTCGTGTTTTGTCGGGTTGTTTACATGGCAGCATAGTTGTACTTTTGTATGCCATGGAGGTCTTGTTCCATTTTGTTTCGTCGTAAGTCGGACCGGTCCGCAGTCAGGTATGATTTATTCGGTTTTATGCTATGTTCTGTCTTAATTTGAGGCATGAGGCCCAATTAAACTGCATGGTTGTGATTTTATGTGATGTATGTATGTGTAATTGTCCGCCGGACAGGGGAGGTGCTGTCCGATTTTCTATTGGATCAGCGGCTCCTGAGGTCTCGAGGCGTGACACGGGGTGAGTCCTAAGAACTCAGCGAATACAATCTAATATGCACAGAAAGAAATACTAGCAGTAAGTCATCGTCCATCTATCTGTCACAATACTGAAGATAACTGCAGTAGAAAGAAATGCAGAACTGAACCATAAGCAGTAAAGGAACTACATACCTACCTGCGTCGATCAAACCCGGTAGTATGCATGTCAACCAAGTGCAACAATGAAGCGCAGCAAACACAACCAAATGCATCAATGCATAGCATGCTCATGATGCAACATGGGTCACCCCTGACGCCAGTCGGTGTAGGTCGCGGAAGCACGCGAACCGAGTGGGTAGGGCTCTGACCTGGTGTTCCCTGCACGAACAGACGGTCTATGAGGCGGTACACGCCAGACCGAATTGGTAGGGTCGGAGACCATAAACGTTCCCCACCATCGGGTGAAGTAACGCTCTAAACGTCCATGCTATCATCGGATAGGTAGGGGACCTGCTGCAGCGCCGGGTCCGCCAATGGGGCTACACGACTGGTCATGTGGCAGGTCTGACGGCCCATCTCAACCACTAGGGGAGTCAAAGGTCGCCTACATATGCCCCTACACGAGTAGCAAGTACGACGGCCCATCTCAACCTCCAGGGAGTCAAAGGTCGTCTCCTATGCTACGTGCAACAATGATGCATGACACTATCCCATGCATCACCCACTATCTATCCCTGTTGTCATCTACATGATATGCAGTAGTCCAGATAACCGGTATGCACCAATACCTAAATCCTAGCGTATGGTATAAGGTAAACTGTGGAGCATCAATCCATACAGAAACAGTAAGCAGTAAAGCTAACGGATACAACTACCGAAGCAAGAGCACAGAGATACAGATATCAGATATCCCTACTATCATCTACATGATATGCAGTAGTCCAGATAACCGGTATGCACCAATACCTAAATCCTAGCGTAAGGTATAAGGTAAACTGTGCAGCATCAATCCATACAGAAACAGTAAGCAGTAAAGCTAACGAATACAACTACCGAAGCAAGAGCACCGAGATACAGATATCAGATATCCCTACTGCTAACTATGCCTAACTATGCATAAAAGAGGTACCCGCCTCGATATAAGAATGTCCGAGCGACCAAAAACCCTCCGTCCAATATAATATCCGCGACGAATGAGTTATGTCAATGTCCTGCATATAAAGAACTATAAGCATTTAGCTATGTTCACATACAATACTTAGCTAAATGAATTCACTAATTTAATTAGAATCACCCTTAACTATCATTATTAATTTACCAACTCCTGGACCTAGGGTTCACCACCACAACAAGCTCCCTTCTGAAACATTTCACTACAGCAAAAGGAGAATCAAGAACAGGGCTCGCACGTAAGAATAAGAAGAACAAAAGCATCAAATTAAACCCATTTATCTGTTCCAAATCACTTCCAGTAACAAGGAAACTCCCCATCCCTACATCTCACAAATCCATGAAGATAAACATCAATCACTCAGCCAAACACCACTTAGCCAATCACCAAATTGAATCAAAACCCCACACTGCACTCACGGTAACCACCAAATCTAACTAAACAGATCAAGCTTAACATCACAACAAACCCTAATGAACAGGTAGTACCATCACCACAGGAATAGAGGCACACGACCAAGAACCGATTCAACCGACCAAGAACAGGAAATCGACTATGATCCATCAGCAACAGCCCAATCCAATTCCTACACAATACTGATCAAACAACCCACAAATCTCACAAGAATAGAACCCATCCAATTCCTTACCGAGAATACCTTCGATCTCAGCAAATCGATTACACCAGTTACATCTCAACAATTCAGTATCAGATCGTCATACATGACAAAAACCAAATCCACACACACGCACACAGCATCAACCGAAATCAACCTTACCTCTGCGTGTGTGCTGGCAGAACACCTCAGCTCCAAAACTAAATCAAATGCTCAAGATCCAACTCCCAATCTGCCAAGAACAGTCAAGAAGACGGATCAATCGCGCGTAGCCCTAGATCGCGGAAACAACTCAAGATCAATCGGCGATTAAGGTAGGAACTCACATCCCATACCTGATGATGATTCCTTTTGCAACAAATCGTGGAAGATTAGCAATAAAAAGGCTAGGTGAGCCGGCGCTCGAGAAGAAGGGGCGGCACCGACGATCGACAAGACTGAAGGCAGCAGGCGTCGACGAACTGGGAGTGAGGGAAACGACGCTTAGGGCTTCGCGTGAGGGAAAAGCGTCGATGTTTCCCTCGCATGTGGCGAAGAAGGGGAAAAGGCATTCGACTCGCGTACTCCGGCCGGTGGCGTTGCCTCCTGTGCCGGCGACGACGCAATTGCGAGGGGCGAGGGAAGAGCTACGGCGCGATGGTTTAGGGCACGGAAGGGAAGAGTCGGTCGGGGTAGATAAAAACGAAATCTGCCAAAAGGGGAAAGAAGCAGGATTAATTATAGGGCTGGCCCTTTTTGCAAAAACCCCCTTGGACTTGTCCTATTTAATTTACCCCCCTTAATTCAGCCCTTCTTGGCTTTAAGCCCTTTAAGTTTTCGTATTTTAACATTCTCCCCCACTAACAAAAATTTGGTCCCCAAATTTCGTTATTACATGTGCTAGGTACGGTCAAACTGTAAATACTGAACGAATCACTCACACGTACCTCAATCAACCAAGTGGGGGTAGTGAGCTCGGATAATATCCACGAGCTCCCAGGTCGTCTCGGTAGCTGAAGGGTGTTGCCATCCGACTTTAACCAGTCGGATTGCCTTGTTCCGGGACCAACGCTCCTGGAAACCCAAAATCCATACAGATACCTCCTCATAAGTAGTGTCAGACTGGAGCGAAATAGGCACCTCGGATAATATGAGTGTGGAATCTGACACATGACCTCTCAGCATGGATACATGCATTACGTCGTGGACTCCGGTCAAGATAGTAGAAGTACTCGGTGATAAGCTACAGCTCCAATCCTTTCCAAGATTTGGAACGGACCAATATATCGTGGAGCTAACTTATCTTTGAGACAAAAACGTTTCACCCCTTCTGTGAGTGAAACTCGAAGGAAACATGATCACCCGCAGCAACTCTATGGAGCTGCGCCTCCGATCAGCATAGCTTTTCTTGCAATCCTGCGATGCTAATAATCTTCGTCTAACAGTCCATATTAACTCTGCCTCGTGCAGAACTCTCTAGGGTCCTAGCAGCTGAGTCTCACCGACCTCATTCCAGAGGGTGGGTATCCTGCAAGCCCTACCATACAACGCCTCAAACGGTATCATCTGTATCGTCGAATGGAAGCCGTTGTTGTAGGCGAACTCCACCCAAATGCAAATGGTCCTCCCAACTGCCCCCAAAATCCATCACACACAAGCCCAGTAAGTCCTCTAGAACCTAAACGGTACGCTCGGACTGCCATCTGTCAACAGACGAACAACTAAACCGAATCGCAACTATGCACTTGTAGCTCGTAGGAGACTCCTACCAGATTCCAGAGTAATCCCTAAAATCCAGTAATCTTTCTATCGTGTATCTCTACTAAGTGATCCATCGAATCCATCCTACGGATCGAAGAAAAGTGCATAGATTTGGTTAATCGTTTAATGATCACCCAAATCGACTCGTGTTGCCTCCATAAACCAACGTACTAGGCTTTCTCTCGTAGGGAATTCTTCAAGAGTACGACCGCTAGTCTCTGACTCTCCCTATGGGTTATGAGCCCACCGCGCTACCACTGCGTAAATCAACGTATAAATAATCTGGATACGAAGTCTCTCAATGTCCTTTTTCCATGTCGTTCCGCCAACAGGAACGTTTCGAATCCCTGTACACTCAGGTACATCCTGAGGATATAGTAAAACTAGGTCAATGCGCCACCGAAGTAAATTCTCCGGAACCGGAGGTAATCTCAAGACCGCACCACCTATTACGGAATAAACTATTCCGCATACACCACGAGAACCCCTACGTCCGATGCCCTAAGGCTACTCTACCTCGAACACACCGAGGGTAATAATCTCTAACCAGAGCACACCTAATCTGATCGACAAAAGTGTCCAATCATCGAAAGGTAACAACATGTGCTCATATACCCAGTCAAGAATACATCCGGATGTTGTCTACGAATAGTAACGGCTCATCCCAACCTCCTAAGGCACCAGACTCGAGCAATCCACGTGGTGGCCAGATCATCGGTATGCCCGTACAACATACCAAGGGCATAACTGATCAAGGGATCATCGTCTAACCATCAGCTACAACCGAACAACTAATCAACATCATCCCTATCAAGGGTGCTCAACCCTAGGATCACTTGTGCCACATCTATAATCTGATCGTCCGAATACACAAGAAACTGTGCAGATTGGGTTAATCGCTTAACGATCACCCAATTCACATCAAGCCCTCTCCGAGTCCTAAGTAAGTCCATGACAAGATCCTTAATACTGGTTCTTATTTCCAACCATAAATTGGAATCGTCTAGTATAACCCAGCGAGTCTCTAAGATTCAACCTTCATCTACTGACATACCAAATATCTAACTACCACATCCGTGATATCTTTCCCAAAATCAAGCCACCAACAAGAACGCCTCAAGTCTCTGTATCTATGGTATTACCTGCAAAACACACAAACCAAAAACGGTGAGCCTCACTTGTCTCATAAAAGCGACGATTAAAGAAGCTCCTCCGTAAATAGGTCAGAAAATTTTCAAACCATAAAAAACGCTAGATCACTCCTTTGGACATGCGTCCGAAAATTCTCAAACGATGGAAACGTCCGAGAGCTAAGGCTACTACTGTCATCAGTACGACCCAGTGACAATAGAAACCCTAACGTCCACGTGCATCGAACCTCTAGCTCTGAGACGAGGAGATAACTGCAGTCTCGTCGTCTTCGATGCCAATGAACCACCACATAGACTGGTTTGGTGGTCAACTCTCAACCACTCTCACTTGACAACCTACGGTCTATCTCTCAGAGACCGTCCTCTATAACATACACCAGTTACAGTCAAATTTCGCCGGTGTCACACTGCTAATCATACATTCCATCGCATCCCAATGGATCCTGCTTCTCGATGTGCTATCGAGAATATCTAACACGCACAACCTGTCTATGAGTCATGGAACCTCATAGACTAGAATAGCGTAAGACGAGTTGACTAACCGTCTTCTCGTAACCCAATATACTCCAACTCCGCCCCCAAAAGCAGATAGAGACACACTGTCCCTTAGGAGTATCCCCAAAATAGTCGGGAAGTAATTATTTATTTCCCGAATATCATCCTTAGTATTTTCACCCAAAGGTGACTCGGTTCCGTAAGTGATTCGCATCAGTGCAAATCAAAAAAATCGAAAGGTATCTTCTTGGTTATCCCACCAAGTACGAGTGGTAATCTTGTAAATGCCAAGCAACTAGCCCGACACTCTTCAGGATCGGTATAAGTCACATCTGATTATACCTTTCTTGGTTAACTAACCAAGCATAATGAATCTGAGCTCAAAAAGTCTCACGGGAATAGGCTATCGCTATCCTCTAACAATTGACATGATAAACAACCAATACTATCTCTGCTGCTACCACGCACCATCATCACTACCCATGAGTGACCGGCCGGAGACACGACAGAACAACTGCACACACCCGGAGGGATCTCTGACTGCTACAATGCATCGGACTCACTCCTCAGGGGTGACCGTGCAGAGTCTCGAAAGGGCATCTGTGAGCACCCTCCGATAGCCACTACTCGTGTATGACAATGTGTGAACGTCACGATCGTCATAACATGCAATCTAAGATATCTGAACGGAAATAAACAACCCTAACCACCCATAGTTCCATGAGCTAAAGTGGATCGATCATATGTCGGTCGAGCCAACTACGATACGCAAGCTCCAATAGGTTGTCGTCCGATTTAACCCTAACTTCCCAATTCATCAGTCGGTACCATTGATGAATCAATATTCTCTACTATATGATCGAATTCACAACGTGTCATCCGATCATCTCCTTAGTCAACCTTAACCATAATGGTGTTTGGGAAAAGCTTGACTAGGTGTCAATCGAGCTACCTCCAAGTCAATGGATACCCACCCTAACATTATAGGAATCGATCTCCAATCCCTCTCAGAAAATATCCATCCAACCTATCTAAGGTAGAGTGTACTAAAGAATAAGTGATACTCAAGAGATATATATCTACTATGATATACACCAAAATATCACAAGGATATATATCTATGAAAGTCATACTCATATTCCAGCTATATCGATCTTTTACTATCAGTTATTGTATATAGCTAGTACTACACTTCCTGCATCAATGCAGGTTGTGTACTCACTCATACCCTCTAGGTCACCTAACTCAGCACGAGCAAACCAGAAGTCTAAAACTCCCCGATATAGGAGAAATCATCACTGTATCGATATGCAGTCTCAATGTCTCACACAGTCGATAACAACTGATACTAGTATACAACTGGTATGGGACAGGAAATCTATAACTTGAATTCCTTAACCTCTGATAGGTTATTGACAGGTTCGACCCTCATCTTCCGACCATATATCGGTGCTACTCGAGAATCAACATTCTCTGCATCCTAGACGAGTCGGCAACATGTCAACCAGTTACTTATAATCGACTACCAACATGGTCGCAAATAAAATAGATCGGCTACATGTCTTCTAGCCAAACTATATTTACGAGTACCTACTAGTCAAGTATATAAACCGATATACAATCCTATCATAATAAAGAAATGTCTAACCCTACACTAAATAGTAGATACAAAAAGGTAGATGGGTCAAAACAAATACCTCGTATCGCCTGGAGAAGTCCCGTCGCCGCCATGTCCCAATCATGTCTATCGAGAAAATGACTCCGACATAAAATCCGGAAAAACAACCATAAGACAACAAGGTATCTCGAGAACCTTGCTCTGATACCAAATAAATTGTCACGCCCCGAGGAGCCGCTCGTCCGATACCGACCGGACAGCTACTCCCTCGTCTCGGAGGACAATCCGAAAGCCTAATCACCACGACTACCTCAGCCTGCTTGTACCGCAGCCAATAAGGATGGAACAAGCATCTGTATAAAGCGGAAACGAAAACGACGACAAAGCTGCGTACCGGTACGACTTACGACAAAACCAAAACGGAATCGAGGCCTCCATAGCACACAAAAGTACAACTATACTGCCACAAAATGGACGACACAACAGAGCACAACATATGACAGCGGAAGTGAAAAGAAACAAAAACGAATAAAAGAAAAGGGTACCAACATGTTGTTGGGACCGGGTGCATGTTGACATGGATACAGGTTCGTAATTTTAAAACTTAATTACATGCAGCGGAAGGTTTAGCATAAATAATTTCTCAAATTATTTCAACCACGTATCTAGCATGCAATCTTATATTGTGTAGACATGATCATAAATTAAAATTTTGCAGAAAGTAAACTAATTTACTTGATACCTCGCGTAACTCGAAGTAAGGGACGAGATCCAACCGTAGCGTCCCTTGGAAGCTCCGCCTCTATTCGCGTCCACGCCGAGTTCTCTTCGGGATGACTTCGCAAAGCCACGAGTTTCGTGCCGACAAGAACTACTAGATTCTCCAAAGGCACGACAAGAATATCAAGAGAGAGAGATAGAAAACTAACCACCAAACGGAAAAATGGAATCAAGATTCCGGGAGGAAGGAAGGAGTCGCGATCCGCTTCTTCTTCTTCTTCGGCACCTTCTTGGTGGAGATGGCTCACGACAACCCTAGGGAGAACCTCTAGGACCGGCGCCCACTTGAGGAGGGAGAGGGAGAGAAGGAGAGGGAGAGAGGCTAGGCAAGAATCCTTGATCTCTTGAATTAATTTCCAAGCGTTGCCTTTGCACCTTTATATAGTAGCCTCTTTATCGCCAAGTCTCCTTTTTAACGGAATAAATTTTTCATAAGAAATTTATCTTATAAATTTTTCTATGAATTATTCCGTTATGCCAAGTTTTTATTATAACTTAATTTATAATAAAAACAACCATACCTCCCCTTTTATTATGGAATAAATTTTTTCAAGAAATTTATTATATAAATTTTTCTTATAATGGAAAAATCAATTCATAATTAATTTTATAAAATAAAATAAACCAGTTCATGGCTCATTTTAATTTCCATAAAAAGAATAAATTTCTATAAATTTCTTTATATAAATTTCTTTATCATGGTAAATCAATCCATTATTGATTTTATAAAATAAAATAAATCAATCCAAGGTTTATTTTAATTTCCATGAAAATAAATTTCTTTATATAAATTTCTTTATCCATAATTTTATAAAACAAACTACGCGCGGTTTATTTTATAATTTGAACCAAACAATTTGGTTCTCCCTCTTATTGTGGCCGGCCAAACCAAAGAGAGTGGGGACCCTCTTTGGCCGGCCAAATCCAAGCCGTCACCTTACGAATTAAACCCATTTAATTCGTCCAATAAACCTTCAAAACACTTAGCCATTTTATGCTTCCGTTGCGTCTCTGAAAATTCAGATTCGACTTATCTCTCTTGATCGGAAAATCCAATTTTTAACTCGTTTTAAATCTCTCAGATTACTCGTAGTGCGTGTGACTAAATAGGCTTTCAATTTATATTGGCCGTCTATAATTAACCAATTATAGAACGATCATGAGTGGCACCTAGTAGTACATCATGATCCCCAATTAATCGAAAGATCAATGGTTGACCTCAGAATTAATTCTGAAACCCTTCAGCAGCTCTAATGAATCGTGCCCCATTCCCTTCACCATCTTATACCCTCTTGGCTCAGGACATGGTCTATATGTGTCAGTCCCCACTAGGCTGACTATGTCACACCTAGCCCAAGTAATGTCTTTCTCGTCCAATGGATTCTAATTACTCTCATGTATTTCAGAGACTCATACTTTGAACATGTCATGCTCTGGCCAGAGGCTTTGAGTAACAATCCGACGATAGGCCTTGGGTATACATCCCCTCGCAAGGAGTGGTGAATCCTTTGTAGGTTGTTCAAACATCTTCGGGCACTTCGGCTTATACCCAACCATCCTGGGTCCACACCTCCTTGGAGATGCTTGCTTAAGATGTTAAAGTATAATTCTCCATGACCAAGATGACTTGAACACCGTAAGTCAAAGGCACATCGCACTTAAGCTGCAGTAAGAACTTCACTGACATGTCTATATGTAGACTACCATGTGAAGTTTTACATCCAGTTACTCCAATGAACTAGTTCCCTTAACTAGCATTCATGTTTATCTCCGGACATCCCAATGTCACCAGCCAGTGAGAATCAGCTGATTAGAGAATAACCCATGCTAGTCTCAACAGAATTGATAGTGTCCTTATTTATCAATTCATCGACTAGGGACAATTTCAATACTTCACAATTGCACATGTAGAGATAATCACTATTTGTGAATTCATCACAAATTCTTTCATGCTGTGAATTGTACTGTGGACATTCAGTAAATGAGTTTAAGATCCCAATCAAATACACAGACATGTATACACAAATAGTGAATATTCATTTATTAAAATAAATGTTTACAATCATAAGGCGATTGCCTTAGGACACTTCTCTCATATTACTAACACATGTACCACAACAGAAACACAGGACACCCGCGGAAATCGTCTCGGAGACACGTGAACTGGGACAGGCTGCTGGGCAATCCAGACGATCATCCTGAAAAGATAAAAACAGGGCTAACGGGGTGAGTCCTAAGAAATCAGCGAATACAATCTAATATGCACAGAATGAAATACTAGCAGTAAGTCACCGTCCATCTATCTATCACAATACTGAAGATAACTGCAGTAGAAAGAAATGCATAACTGAACCATAAGCAGTAAAGGAACTACATACCTACCTGCGTCGATCCAAACCCGGTAGTATGCATGTCAACCAAGTGCAACAATGAAGTGCAGCAAACACAACCAAATGCATCAATGCATAGCATGCTCATGATGCAACATGGGTCACCACTGACGCCAGTCGGTGTAGGTCGCGGAAGCACGCGAACCGAGTGGGTAGGGCTCTGACCTGGTGTTCCCTGCACGAACAGACGGTCTATGAGGCGGTACACGCGAGACCGAATGGGTAGGGTCGGAGACCATAAACGTACCCCACCATCGGGTGAAGTAACGATCTAAACGTCCCTGCTATCATCGGATAGGTAGGGGACCTGCTGCAGCGCCGGGTCCGCCAACGGGGCTACATGACAGGTCATGTGGCAGGTCTGACGGCCCATCTCAACCACTAGGGGAGTCAAAGGTCGCCTACATATGCCCCTACAAGAGTAGCAAATACGACGGCCCATCTCAACCTCCAGGGAGTCAAAGGTCGTCCCCTATGCTACGTGCAACAATGATGCATGCCACTATCTCATGCATCACCCACTATCTATCCCTGCTGTCATCTACATGATATGCAGTAGTCCAGATAACTGGTATGCACCAATACCTAAATCCTAGCGTAAGGTGTAAGGTAAACTGTGCAGCATCAATCCATACAGAAACAGTAAGCAGTAAAGCTATCGGATACAACTACCGAAGCAAGAGCACAGAGATACAGATATCAGATATCCCTACTGTCATCTACATGATATGCAGTAGTCCAGATAACCGGTATGCACCAATACCTAAATCCTAGCGTAAGGTATAAGGTAAACTGTGCAGCATCAATCCATACAGAAACAGTAAGCAGTAAAGCTAACGAATACAACTACCGAAGCAAGAGCACCGAGATACAGATATCAGATATCCCTACTGCTAACTATGCCTAACTATTCATAAAAGAGGTACCCGCCTCGATATAAGAATGTCCGAGCGACCAAAAACCCTCCGTCCAATATAATATCCGCGACGAATGAGTTATGTCAATGTCCTGCATATAATGAACTATAAGCATTTAGCTATGTTCACATACAATACTTAGCTAAATGAATTCACTAATTTAATTAGAATCACCCTTAACTATCATTATTAATTTACCAACTCCTGGACCTAGGGTTCACCACCACAACAAGCTCCCTTCTGAAACATTTCACTACAGCAAAAGGAGAATCAAGAACAGGGCTCGCACGTAAGAATAAGAAGAACAAAAGCATCAAATTAAACCCATTTATCTGTTCCAAATCACTTCCAGTAACAAGGAAACTCCCCATCCCTACATCTCACAGATCCATGAAGATAAACATCAATCACTCAGCCAAACACCACTTAGCCAATCACCAAATTGAATCAAAACCCCACACTGCACTCACGGTAACCACCAAATCTAACTAAACAGATCAAGCTTAACATCACAACAAACCCTAATGAACAGGTAGTACCATCACCACAGGAATAGAGGCACACGACCAAGAACCGATTCAACCGACCAAGAACAGGAAATCGACTATGATCCATCAGCAACAGCCCAATCCAATTCCTACACAATACTGATCAAACAACCCACAAATCTCACAAGAATAGAACCCATCCAATTCCTTACCGAGAATACCTTCGATCTCAGCAAATCGATTACACCAGTTACATCTCAACAATTCAGTATCAGATCGTCATACATGACAAAAACCAAATCCACACACACGCACACAGCATCAACCGAAATCAACCTTACCTCTGCGTGTGTGCTGGCAGAACACCTCAGCTCCAAAACTAAATCAAATGCTCAAGATCCAACTCCCAATCTGCCAAGAACAGTCAAGAAGACGGATCAATCGCGCGTAGCCCTAGATCGCGGAAACAACTCAAGATCAATCGGCGATTAAGGTAGGAACTCACATCCCATACCTGATGATGATTCCTTTTGCAACAAATCGTGGAAGATTAGCAATAAAAAGGCTAGGTGAGCCGGCGCTCGAGAAGAAGGGGTGGCACCGACGATCGACAAGACTGAAGGCAGCAGGCGTTGACGAACTGGGAGTGAGGGAAACGACGCTTAGGGCTTCGCGTGAGGGAAAAGCGTTGATGTTTCCCTCGCATTTGGCGATGAAGGGGAAAAGGCATTCGACTCGCGTACTCCGGCCGGTGGCGTTGCCTCCTGTGCCGGCGACGACACAATTGAGAGGGGCGAGGGAAGAGCTGCGGCGCGATGGTTTAGGGCACGGAAGGGAAG
The DNA here is from genome assembly GCA_024364735.1 of Boesenbergia rotunda. Lineage (NCBI taxonomy): Eukaryota > Viridiplantae > Streptophyta > Magnoliopsida > Zingiberales > Zingiberaceae > Boesenbergia > Boesenbergia rotunda. The sequence goes on along the minus strand of JAGFNQ010006830.1, from coordinate 195,954 downwards.
AGTCGGTCGGGGTAGATAAAAACGAAATCTGCCAAAAGGGGAAAGAAGCAGGATTAATTATAGGGTTGGCCCTTTTTGCAAAAACCCCCTTGGACTTGTCCTATTTAATTTACCCCCCTTAATTCAGCCCTTCTTGCCTTTAAGCCCTTTAAGTTTTCGTATTTTAACACATGAAGTAACATCCATCTGTGCCCATTTCTTCCACCATCATCTTGGATTATTCTTTTCTTATTTCTTTTCTAAAGCTTCAATTTCACTTGATTTAGTTCATGATTGCCTTGAAAAATCAAAATAAGTTTTTATAAGTGTGAATTCTATATCAAGGATAGTGGTGGAGAGTAGAAGACAAGCAAGCATATAATAGTGCATGAAACATGAGTAGCTTGAGTGAGCTTACTATTATCATGAATTAGAAATTAGGGTGAGAGCCACCTGAAAATTCCCTTTTAAAGGATTAGTGTGCTGGATTCATCTCAATTGAGTCATGAAGGATGAAGATCATTATGTTATTAACCAAGAATAAGAGTCTAGTCCATGAGTGCTTGGGTCTTTGAGATTCGACAATCCTAGATAACTTTCTTTTAATTGATTTCTAAGTATGATTGAGAATGTTTTGGGGGGGGGGGGGGGTACAACATTAATAGTTTCTTAATTTTGTTTACTTGCACGGGACACACAAAAATAAGTGTGGGGGATTTGATAAGCTAGTATTTGATCTACTCTTTTGGGTTCATGTTGGGTATATTTTTGCAATTATATGCTTCATCCTACACCTTTTATTACGTTTATGAGATGAGGATCATTTTGAGCTCAAGTATAATTTTCTGCAATTTTCTGTATATAATTCCTCATTAATTTGAATTGGTTTGTAGGGAAAATCGATTTGGACCAAGTTGGCATATGATTAAAGCCCAAGCAATTGGTTCATCCAGCAAAAGAGAGAAGCTCAGACCAAATTGATCTAATCTACATCAAAGACTCAAACTTGACCCGAGTCAAACCCCGTGCAACAATCCCTAAATTCCACTAAACCCAAATCAAAACCCCACATAAAACCCGGTTCACCCAGCTGATATAAACGCACAAATTACGCAGATGAATACTGGTCGCGCTTGCTGTTCTTCCGCGTTTCTTCTCCCATCGCGCGCCCCATCTCATCTCCTTCCTTCCTTTCAAGCTTCAGGATCATTGAGGAAGTCTAAAATCATCACCTGGCCTACGATAAGCAGCTGGGATTGCAACGTCGAGGGTTTTGGCATTGAGTCTGCTTCTGCTCTATTCTACTGCAATTTCTGCTAATTTCTGCTTGACGACGTCAATAGCAAGATTGGATCACAATTCGCTCATTCTAAAGGCATCAGAGGGGTTCTCTGGTGAGCTAAGATTCATTTCTGAGCACTCCCATAGTCATCCGCATCAGCTTGGAGCAAAGATACAGAGCTGCAACCAAAAATCTGCTTAGTTTGATTTCATGCTTGAGGAAAAGTTTTTGTGATTGGTGATTATCAGATTTGATCATATTCATATTCGGATGATTTCTTTTCCTTCTTCTTTGATTTCCGAAGTAGAAGGTTTCTCTTCAGCTCTTGTGCGACAGCAAGAACTGAAGTTTGCATTGGTTATAATGAACTTGAAATTTAGCTTTAATTTTGAAATTTACTTCCAGATACTTCGTTTCTAAACTTAACTCGATATGCTAGCTGATCGATTGGTGTTAATGTGCTTGAGTCTTTAGATTTTCAATTTATGCAAAAATCAGTTTAGTTCCTGCAATTCCTAGTGCAGCACTGTCAATTTTTAATTTTCTTTAGTTTTCCTAGTTTACTTTAATCTAGTTTTGAATTCATTTAGTAATTAGTAACTAGTCTTTGAATGCACCTTAGTTAAGCTTTGAGAGTTTATTGTTTAATTTTAATGCAATTGAGGTTCGGTTTCTAGTAGCTCAGCTTAGACCATGGAAAGTTCCTTAGCGTAATTGTTTCTCTAATTTTTAATTTAGGATTTTCCTTTTGTTGTGTGCTCAAAATCAAAACACCCATTTTAAGTAAAAACCCAATAAAGAATCTTCATTCTAATTAGACCAAACATTTACTAGCTCCTTGTGAAAAATACGACTTAAGGCCCCTATTCTACATCTTTGTTTATGAGTTGTGGGTTTTTCAATATTTAAACAATTTGAGGCTCATTTATGACACTAATTATTCTAAGATACTTATCTCAATATCCTTAGAAATGTAATATGCATCTATTATAAAAATCCAATTTGGTGTCCTCGAAAAGGCGTTTAAGGCATACCTTTGTGCGCCGCGATTTGTTATCGTTTCTCCAAGGTTTTTAAGTCCAGTGATCAGCTTTTTGATTTTGGTGTGCAGTTGGGCAATTGATTCTCCTTCTTCTATTCGAAGGTTGCTGTGTTGGTTGCGGAGCATGTTTCATTTTGCCAGCTTTGTTTTAGAGGTACATTCGTGAAGCTTCAAAATTTTTTCCTAAAGTTCCTTTGCTGATTTGTATATTCTGATGTGGTTGACTTCTTGCGCCGGTAAAATGGTTAGCAGATGAAACTCTGCTTTCCTGTTTTCCACGAACTCCACTTTCTCCTTCTTTGTCCACAGGCTTTCTTCTTTGTCTTTATCATAGCCGTCTTTGGGAACTTCAAAATCGTTTTTCATAATTAGTAATAACTCAAAATCAATTTTAAAGAATACCTGCATTTGCTTTTTCCATATAGCAAACTTCCCCTCGAATTTTGGCGGTTAGATGACTAGTCCGACCATTTTCGTTGCTTCAGATGGCAATTAGTCCTTCTGAAGCATCCTTGCTCTGATACCACTTGTTGGAGATCGCACGGTCGATAAAAACAGGGTGAATTGCCCCTGAAAATAAAAACCATCTTTTGTTCGTCTTAAACAAAGATAGAAGTTAGTACCACACAAATAACATAAATAGATTAATAAAGCAAAAAGGAAGAAAAGAGGTACAAACAGTTTACTTGGTTTGCAATCAGGATGGTTACTAATCTAAATCAAAGTAAAGCTTGATCTCCTGATTAACTCCTTGGGGTGGAGATCCTCTTTACAGATTTAGATCTCAGAGGAAAACACGGAAAGCATAAGAAGAAATTTGTTACAAATGAATTGATAAAAATAACTGAGCTCTAGGGTCTATTTATAGCCCCAGTGAAATCTATCCAGTTGCTGACGTGGCCTTACATAAGCGCCCGAGTGCACACAGGCGCCTGACACGTTGCTCCAGGGTTATCCTCATTGCAACGGTCGCGAACACCTACTTTTGGATGAAATTTGACCTCTCGAGTGCCTATGTTGATTGGGGCGCAGGGGAACACGAGTGCCCGAGTCAATGAGGGCGCTCCCATTCATGGGCGCCCGAGTTTGACTCGGACACCCGAGTTGACATTGGTCAACACTTTGCTAACGAGTTTTCCGGCAAGGTTTCTTCAGTGATCTCGGACCTTCCAGAGTTCGGCTCACCTAAACCCTCCTCCGACCTTCTCCTCGAGCGTGCTTTCTCCTGACTTCTTATCCCTCGAACGTCGTGTGCATCCTTCTCGCTCTACCGGTGTACTCTTCCGTAGACTTCCACGTCCCTTGGATGCATCGAGTCCGTTAGCTCCCTTCCCGTATCATCTTTCTCGTCCACTGCATTTTTTGCTTAACTTTCTATCCTTCTTAAATTCCTACACACATAAACACAGGGATTAGATACCTACAATACCTAACTTGACTCGGTTGACCACATCAAATCTCACCCGGGGTACTTACAACGTAGCGGCCAAACCTTCACAACTATATGTATTTACCATTCACACATTTCAACAAACACATACAAGGAACAATACACATAGAACAGGCAACAAACACTTCATTAAACATGGAAATGAACAAATACATAGATTATACATCAACATCGTATATTAACTACTTCCTACATCCTAGATAAGGAGAACTACTCTATTACAAGGGATTCACAACAAGAATGATAGTTGAATAGTGGTATGGTTTGGCGGGTTTCCTAAGCAAATACCTGGTCGTCTATGAGAGACCTCTCCATGTCTACAGATTAAAAATTTAATCCAAATGGAGACCTATCTCCCAAATGACCGTCTCGTCATCATACTAATTGGTTCGAGTTACTACTTAGCCAAACTTGATAGTTAGGCTTTGTAACTCACCTAACCAATTGGTCGCGGAAAAGATGACGAGCGGATCTCCAATTTTTATATTTATCTTCGGGGTCCATGACATAATTAATTATCAACATTAATTAACACATAATTAAGCCATGATAATTAATTAAAGACACACATGCAATAATAAGAATATCACATAAAATGATAGAATAAAAGAAGGAGCCAAAGAGAGATATACCTCTTTTTTTACCTCGCAATCTTCTATCGTATGCCCCTCCCCTCTTGGACGTCATGTGGGAGACGATCTATCAAGACCCAGAGTCACCAAGGCCTTCCAATTAATCCCTTCTTCTTCCTTCTTCCACGAGCCAAACAAACCCTAGAACTAGGGTTACCGTCGGCCACCAATTCCTCTCCCACCTTGAGCCGCCGACCACTCCAAGCCACCAAGGGGTGCCGACCACAAGGGATCACCGGAGAAGAAGCTAAGGAAGATGAAGAGGAAGAAGATGAAGAGAAAAATGAGCTCTTTCTCTTCCTAAACAAACCCTCCGGCCACCTTCTCAAACCCGTCGGTGCCAACAAGGAAGATTCCTTGTTTTTCGACCGCCGACCACCTCTTCTCCCTGCTGAAACCTGCTCCTTGCTCCAAGAAGCTTCCATCCACAAGAGAGGAAGCAAAGGAAGAGGAAGAGGGTGAAGAAAACTGAAACCTAACTTCTCCTTCTTCTTCTTCTTCCAAGTTGCGGCGACAAACACCACAACCCACGCCCTTTTCCCTTTTGTTCCACCGGATCCAGCTAGCTCAGGGAGTGCTCCGACCAAAGGAGAGAAGAGAGAAAGAAGAAACCGAGGGAGAAGAGCTCTCTACCTTCTCCTTCTTCTCCTTGTTGCCACCGGCTGCAAGAAGGGTTGCCGCAACCCTAGGAGAGAGAAGGGAGAGAGGGTTTTGGTTTTTGGCTTGTTAGATGAATAATTGGATTAATTCTCATTAAATTTACCTTGGTATCATGACTCCATGGGGTATATATAGGGCTATAATAGGGACCATGAGAAGGAGTTGGGTCTTGGCCTGCTAATGGATCCAAACCCGATCCATTAATGAAGAGTCATTCCACTAAAGGCCTTTCATTGAATTACCTCACCAATCCCCATATTTATATATGAGCTCCACCTATTATGAGTGCATTCATCTTCCCATGTTTAAGATATCGAATGTCCGTTAATTAATTTAAATTACTGACAATTTTAATTAATCAACCTCTAACTCCTTGACTAGTACCACTCATCCTTATCATCATGTTGGACCATAGTCCACTTGTAAGATTTAATATGATGAACCTTATGAGCTCATCAAGGGGGGCATCATCATTCCGACCCACCAGGATACATATTTCATCTATAATCAACGACACGCCATGTAAATAATATTATTTCTCAACATACCGAGCCTATCGATTTAACAGAATCACCTATTGGTAAATCAAAGAAACAATTATTAAGTACATATGCCCATTATTATATCAGGATTCAGAGCATGTATTCCATAATATAACCGAGGTCTGATCCAATTATAAAGTTAATATAAATTGGATCACCTCTATGTTGGTCATGCTCAATGCACACAAAGTGCACTAGTGTAATTCTATAGTCAAGATAAACCACACCTAATTACACTACAATCATCCCGATGGTCTGCCCAATTCCATCTCGGTTGTGAGCCTCTACTTATATTCTGCAAGGGACTGATAACATGATCTTCTGTGTGTCACCACACACCATGTTATCTATAATGTAAAGTATCAGACTTTTATGCATGTACTAGTATAAACATGCATCAGTGATTATATGATTCTCTTTTAAAATGTAGATATTCTTATACAAAAGCAAGACTTTTAGTATACATCCTAACAAATAAGACAAAGAATAAAGCAATCTACAACTAAAAACCTAGATAGAAGAGAGAAAAGAATGTTGATCGAGGTATCAACAATCTTCATGGAGGATCTCCTCGCTTCGGAGGTGGATGATGTTGGTGCAGACAGCACCCAAGTCGAACCTGTGTTTTGATCAATGGCAAAGGGTTTAAAAGTTAAGATGTTTTGTTTGTCTAATATGCTACTTAAGTGTACAGATCAAAGACCTAGCGAAGGATAGCTAGGCACCTAGCGAAGGACTGCTGGGCACCTAGCGAAGAGCTGCTAGGAGTCAAAGACCTAGCGAAGGACTGCTAGGCACCAAGCGAAGGATTGCCTGAAATCGAAGACCTGGCGAAGGACAGCTGGGCACCTAGCAAAGGGCTGCTAGGAGTTGAAGACCTGGCGAAGGACAGCTGGGCACCTAGCGAAGGGCTGCTAGGAGTTGAAGACCTGGCGAAGGACAGCTGGGCACCTAGCGAAGGGCTGCTAGGAGTTGAAGCCTGGCGAAGGACTGCTCGGCAAAAGTCCAACCGGAGGAGCTGGTTGGCAACTAGTAAATTCTCCTGAGAGGAGTAGGTGAGGACGCGTTCCCCGTCGAGGGAACAGTAGGCGTCGGTTCGACCTAGGGCTCCATTTTGGAGACCCAAAGTCAGAACCAAGACAGCTAAGGCTGTAAAACTTACTTATATATTTGCTCCATCTTATTTCGTACTAACCCTGGATGCAGGACCGAAGGAACAAGTGTCTGCAGCTCAGAAAGCCTCAAAGGAGTGAGGTAGCAGCTAGGTTGGGCGCCCGGAAGGACCAAGGCGCCCTAAGTACAAGGCAAAGGAGAGTTCAGCACAAGCTTTGGAAGCTCACTGGGCGGGGCGCCCACCCCCATGCTCCCGGGCGCCCCCGTGCTCCCGGGCGCCCCGGAGGCCCAGGGCGCCCCGCACTCAAGCCAACGAAGTAGATAAAAGTTTATCCAGCCGAGAAGCCCGCTGAAAGGGTCAAGCAGGGCTCCCCCAGCGTCCCGGGCGCCCCCGCAGTCAACCCTCAGCCCTATTCGAGTGGGATAAGGGTTGACCGAGATTTACTCGGATCGGGTAACACGTGGGGGGGGGGGGGGGGCGCCCCCAACGTTCAGGGCGCCCCGGGAGGCTATAAAAAGCCCCTCGACCCCAAGGCTTCAAGCATCAAGTTTTCCAACGCAAATACGCTCTTCAACTCACGCGCTTTGCTCCAGAAATCCTTCATCTCGTGATTCTAGCGCCGGTAACGACCCTACGCACCGAAGAATGATCTACACCGGGCGTCGATAATGAAGAGCCAATTTTTAATTGTATTCTTACTACACTTATAACTGTACAACTGTTTGTAAGATTTTGCGCGATTATAGTATTGCCCGCAGTAAACGGTCAATGATCGTGGGCCTTGGAGTAGGAGCCGACCGCGACTCCGAACCAAGTAAAACCGATTGTGTCTTTGTGTTTTGTTTATTCCGCTGCGCATTTGCTCTTAATTTTATCCGAAAAACAAGTTACGATATTCACCCCCCCTCTATCGTTTTCTCTCGATCCAACAAGTGGTATCAGAGGGGGGAAGCTCAAATTTGGTGCAACCACCAATTTGAGAATTTCTTTTCGGATTTTTACGAAATCTTTTTTAAAAAAATTTTGTTCGAATTTTTTTCGTTAATCGAGGTTGGTGCAATACCCCTCGATAATTATTTTTTTTCTTAATCCCGCACTACTAATCCAAGACCAAGTCTTGGGAAAGAGTTTTCTTTTCTTTTCTCTCTTTTTCAGATAAAATCCTTAATGGCCATGCAAGAAGGCTTCAGCACCGCATGGCCACCACTCTTCAGTGGGGAGGACTTCTCCTACTGGAAGAGCAGAATGGAGGTCCACCTGAAAACTCAGGTGGACATGTGGATAATCATCCAGTCCAGACTGGAAATACCAAGGAATGCTGATGGAGTACAACAATCTTACGCTGAATGGGATGCTCTACTCAAAAAGAAAATCGAAGTCGATGCCAAAGCGACCCAAACACTACAATGTGGCCTAACAAAAGAGGAGCTGAACCGGGTGGGTCCATTCAACAGCGCCAAAGAACTCTGGGGTAAGCTGATTGAACTACACGAGGGAACCTCCGACACCCGAATCAGCAAGAGGGACCTTCTGCTAAACAAACTATACACCATCAAGATGAACGAAGGCGAATCAGCAGCTCAGCTCCACGCCAGAATCTAGGAGCTGATGAATGGTCTACACACCATTGGTCACAAGGTAGAAAACCATGACCTAATAAGGTATGCCCTTAACGCTTTCCCAAGAAACACCTTGTGGGCATCTATGGTAGATGCTTACAAAGTTTCTAGGGATCTTTCCAAAATCAAATTAGATGAACTCTTTTCTGAACTCGAATTACATGAACAGACTAACTGCAATCTGGCCGAGAAAGGCATTGCTTTTGTTGCAGGTAAAGCTGGAAAGACGTCCAAGAAGAATATTACAGGCATTGCTTTCTAGGGACCGGGTGCATGTTGACATGGATGCGGGTTCGTAATTTTAAAGTTTATTACGTGCAGCGAAAGATTTAGCATAAATAATTTCCCAAATTATTTAACCACACATCTAAGCATGCAGCCTTATATTGTGTAGACATGATCATATATTAAAATTTTGCAGAAACGTAAACTAATTTACTTGTTACCTCGCGTAACCCGAAGAAAGGGACGAGATCCAACCGTAGCGTCCCTTGGAAGCTCCGCCTCTATTCGCGTCCACGCCGAGTTTTCTTTGGGATGACTTCGCAAAGCCATGAGTTTCGTGCCGACAAGAACTACTAGATTCTCCAAAGGCACGACAAGAATACCAAGAGAGAGATGGAAAGACTAACCACCAAACTAAGAACGAAATCAAGATTTCGGGAGGAAGGAAGGAGTAGCGTTCGCTTCTTCTTCTTCTTCGGCAGCTTCTTGGTGGTGGTTGAAGCTCACGGCAAAGGGGAGGGCCTCTAGGGCCGGCGGCACTAGAAGAGGGAGAGGGAGAAAATGAGAGAGAGAGAGGACTTATTTCTAGATCTCTTAGATTCTTAATCTCCAAACCTTGCTTTGGTTCCTTTATATAGTAGCCTCTCAATTGCCAAGTCTCCTTTTTTTTTATGGAATAAATTTTCAAGAAATTTATCATATAAATTTTTCTATGAATTATTCCATTATGCCAAGTTTTTATCATAATTTAATTTATAATAAAAACACCATGTCTCGCTTTTCTTATGGAAAGAAATTTCTTTATATAAATTTCTTTATCATGGTAAATCAATCTATTATTGATTTTATAAAATAAAATAAACCAATCCATGGTTCATTTTAATTTCCATGAAAAATAAATCCCTTTATATAAATTTCTTTATATAAATTTCTTTATATAAATTTCTTTATCCATAATTTTATAAAACAAACCATGCTCGGTTTATTTTATAATTTGAACCAAACAATTTGGTTCTCCCCTTTTAATGTGGCCGGCCAAACAAAGAGGGTGGGGACCCTCTTTGGCCGGCCAAACCCAAGCCATGACCTCACGAATTAAACTCATTTAATTCGTCCAATAAGTCTTCAAAAGACTTAGTCATTTTATGCTTCCGATGCGTCTCTGAAAAACTCAAATTCGACTTATCTCTCTTGATCGAAAAATCCAATTTTCAACTCGTTTTAAATCCCTCGGATCACTCGTAGTGCGTGTGACTAAATAGGCTTTCGATTTATGTTGGCCGTCTATAATCAACCAATTATAGAACGATCATGAGTGTCACCTAGTAGTACATCATGATCCCCAATTAATCGAAAGATCAATGGTTGACCTCAGAAATAATTCTGAAACCCTTCAGCAGCTTTAATGAATCATGCCTCATTCCCTTCACCATCTTATACCCACTTGGTTTAGGACACGGTCTATGTGTGCCACTCCCCAATAGGCTGACTACGTCACACCTAGCCCAAGTAATGTCTTTCTCATCCAACGGATTCTAATTACTCTCATGTTTCTGAGAGATTCATACTCGGAACATGTGATGCTCTGGCCAGAGGCTTCGAGTAACAATCCAACGATAGGCCTTGGGTATACATCTCCTCGCAAGGAGTGGTGAATCTTTTGTAGGTTGTTCAAACATCTTCGGGCACTTCGGCTTATACCCAATCATCCTGGGTCCACACCTCCTTGGAGATGCTTGCTTAAGATGTCAAAGTATAAGTCTTCATGACCAAGATGACTTAAGCACCGCAAGTCAAAGGAACATCGGACTTAAGCTGCAGTAAGAACTTCACTGACATGTCTATATGTAGACTATCATATGAAGTTTTACAGCCAGTCACTCCAATGAACTAGTTCCCTCAACTAGCATTCATGTTTATCTCCGGACATCCCAATGTCACCAGCCAGTGAGAATCAGTTGATTAGAGAATAACACATGCTAGTCTCAACAGAATTGATAGTGTCCGTATCTATCAATTCATCGACTAGGGACAATTTCAATACTTCACAATTGCACATGTAGAGATAATCACTAGTTGTAAATTCATCATAAATTCTCTCATGCTGTGAATTGTATTGCGGACATTCAGTAAATGAGTTTAGGATCTCAATCAAATACACAGACATTTATACTCAAATAGTGAATATTCATTTATTAAAATAAATGATTACAATCATAAAGCGATTGCCTTAGGACACTTCTCTCATATTACTAACAAACTCCCACTTGACCTAATGCCAATCGCTACGGAATCCAAAACCACAGGCTCTAACATGACCCTCAAACTTGCTTTGAGGCAAGACCTTAGTTAAAGGATCCGCTAAATTCCATTCAGTAGGAATTTTCTCAATTTGTATATCATTCCTACTTATAATCTCTCTGATCAGATGATAGCGGCGAAGCACGTGTTTGGATCGCTGATGAGACCTTGGTTCCTTTGCTTGTGCAATAGCTCTATTGTTGTCGCAGTAAACCGGTATTGCTTCATCAATGGTTGGAACCACACCAAGTTCCGAGACAATCTTCTTGATCCAGACTGCTTCTTTTGCTGCTTTTGAAGCCGCAATATATTCCGCTTCCGTGGTAGAATCCGCTACAGTGTCTTACTTGGAACTCTTCCAACTTATTGCACCTCCATTCAAAGTAAATACGTATCCAGACTGAGATTTGGGGTCATCCTTATCTGTCTGAAAACTAACATCTGTATACCCACGTATTACCATATCTCCTTCTCCATATATTAGGAACACATCCTTAGTTCTTCTTAAGTAGTTAAGGATTATCTTGACAGACGCCCAATGATCCATTCCTGGATTAGACTGGTATCTGCTCTTGACGCTCAGAGCATACGATACATCGGGCCTAGTACATAACATAACATACATGATAGATCCTATCGCGGATGCATAAGGAATCTTATTCATGCAAATCCTCTCGTCTTTTGTGCACGGACACATAGTGTTAGTAATATGAGAGAAGTATCCTAAGGCAATCGCCTTATAACTGTAATCATTTACTTTAATAAATGAATATTCACTATTTGAGTATACATGTTCGTGTATTTGATTGAGATCTTAAACCCATTTACTGAATGTCCACAATACAACTCACAGCATGAGAAAATATGTGATGAATTCACAACTAGTGATTATCTCTACATGTGCAATTGTGAAGTATTGAAATTGTCCTTAGTCGATGAATTGATAAATACGGACACTATCAATTCTGTTAAGACTATCATGGGTTATTCTCTAATCAGCTGATTCTCACTGGCTGGTGACATTGAGATGTCCGGAGATAAACATGAATGATAGTTAAGGGAACTAGTTCATTGGAGTGACTAGCTTTAAAACTTCATATGGTAATCTACATATAGATATGTCAATGAAGTTCATACTGCAGCTTAAGTGCAATGTTCCTTTGACTTGCGGTGTTCAAGTCATCTTGGTCATGAAGACTTATACTTTGACATCTTAAGCAAGCATCTCCAAGGAGGTGTGGACCCAGGATGATTGGGTATAAGCCGAAGTACCCGAAGATGTTTGAACAGCCTACAAAGGATTCACCACTCCTTGCGAGGGGATGTATACCCAAGGCCTATCGTCGGATTGTTACTCAAAGCCTCTGGCCAGAGCATGACATGTTCAGAGTATGAGTCTCTGAAAGACATGAGAGTAATTAGAATCCGTTGGACGAGAAAGACATTACTTGGGCTAGGTGTGACGTAGTCAGCCTAGTGGGGACTGACACACATAGACCGTGTCCTGAACCAAGTGGGTATAAGATGGTGAAGGGAATGAGGCACGACTCATTAAAGCTGCTGAAGGGTTTCAGAATTATTTCTGAGGTCAACCGTTGATCTTTCGATTAATTGGGGATCATGATGTACTACTAGGTGCCACTCATGATCGTTCTATAATTGGTTAATTATAGACGGCCAACATAAATCGAAAGCCTATTTAGTCACACGCACTATGAGTAATCCGAGGGATTTAAAACGAGTTGAAAATTAGATTTTCCCATCAAGAGAGATAAGTCGAATCTGAATTTTTCAGAGATGCATCGGAAGCATAAAATGACTAAGTCTTTTGATGACTTATTGGACGAATTAAATGAGTTTAATTCGTACGGTTACGACATTGGTTTGGCCGGCCAAAGAGGGTCCCCACCCTCTTTGGTTTGGCCGGCCACAATAAGAGGGAGAACCAAATTGTTTGGTTCAAATTATAAAATAAACCGCGCGTTGTTTGTTTTATAAAATTATGGATAAAGAAATTTATATAAAGAAATTTATATAAAGAGATTTATTTTCATGGAAATTAAAATAAACCTTGGATTGGTTTATTTTATTTTATAAAATCAATAATAGATTGATTTACCATGATAAAGAAATTTATAGAAATTTATTCTTTTTATGGAAATTAAAATGAACCATGGATTGATTTATTTTATTTTATAAAATCAATTATGAATTGATTTTTCCATGATGAGAAAAATTTATAAGATAAATTTCTTGTAAAATTTATTCCATAATAAAAGGGGAGACATGGTTGTTTTTATTATAAATTAAGTTATAATAAAAACTTGACATAACAGAATAATTCATAAGAAATTTATAAGATAAATTTCTTGTAAAATTTATTCCATAATAAAAGGGGAGACATGGTTGTTTTTATTATAAATTAAGTTATAATAAAAACTTGGCTTAACGGAATAATTCATAGAAAAATTTATAAGATAAATTTCTTATGAAAAATTTATTCCGTTAAAAAGGAGACTTGGCGATAAAGAGGCTACTATATAAAGGTGCAAAGGCAAGGCTTAGAAATTAATTCAGGTGATCAAGGATTCTTGCCTAGCCTCTTTTCCTCTCCTTCTCTCCCTCTCCCTCCTCAAGTGGGCGCCGGCCCTAGAAGGGCTTCTTGTTGCCGTGAGCCACCTCCACCAAGAAGAAGCCGAAGAAGAAGAAGAAGCGGATCGCGACTTCTTCCTTCCTCCCGGAATACGGATTCCGTTCTTCGTTTGGTGGTTAGCTTTCATCTCTCTCTCTTGATATTCTTGTCGTGCCTTTGGAGAATCTAGTAGTTCTTGTCGGCATGAAACTCGTGGCTTTGCGAAGTCATCCCGAAGAGAACTCGGCGTGGACGCGAATAGAGGCGGAGCTTCCAAGGGACGCTACGGTTGGATCTCGTCCCTTACTTCAAGTTACGCGAGGTATCAAGTAAATTAGTTTACTTTCTGCAAAATTTTAATTTATGATCATGTCTACACAATATAAGGTTGCATGCTAGATACGTGGATAAAATAATTTGAGAAATTATTTATGCTAAATCTTCCGCTGCACGTAATTAAATTTTAAAATTACGAACCCGTATCCATGTCAACATACACCCGGTCCCAACACATAGACTTTGAAAGGTTGATCCCATGCCTGATGGGAAGGTAACCTTTCTTGGATTTCGACATGCTAAACCTTTTTAGCACTCGGTCTATATATGTAGACTGCGAAAGACCAAGCAACCATTTTGATATATCTCTATAGATTCTAATCCCAAGGATATAGATTGCTTTTCTCAGGTCTTTCATGGAGAAAGTTTTGGACAACCAAATTTTAACCGACTGTAAGACTGATATATCGTTTCCTATAAGTAATATGTCATCGACATATAATACTAGGAATACTACTGCACTCCCACTAACCTTCTTGTATACACAAGGTTCGTCAGGATTTTGTGAGAAATCAAACTCTTTGATTGTCTCATCAAAACGGATGTTCCAGCTCCTGGATGCTTGCTTCAGACCATATATGGATCGTCGAAGCTTGCATATTTTGGTTTTATCAACCGATGTGAAACCTTCAGGTTGTATCATATATACATCCTCAAGCAAGTTTCCATTAAGGAAAGCTGTTTTCACATCCATTTGCCATATCTCATAATCATAATGAGCTGCAATGGCCAGGAGCATCCGAATGGATTTCACCATAGCTACTGGCGAATAGGTTTCGTCATAATCAATTCTTTGTTTCTGACGATATCCTTTTGGCACTAATCTAGCCTTAATGGTAACAACATTACCTTCCATGTCGGTTTTCTTCTTGAAAACCCACTTGTACCCTATCGGCTTAATCCCTTCAGGTGGCTTAACCAAGTCTCATACTTGATTTTCATACATGGAATCCATTTCCGACTTCATGGCTTCAAGCCATTTGTCCCTTTCTGAACTTTTCAGAACATCTTCATAACTGATAGGTTCGTCATCGCATATGAGTAACACGTCATTCGATTCACTTATGAGAAATCCGTATCTCTCTGGAATATTACGTGTCCTATCAGACCTACGAAGAGGTGGTGTTGTTTTAGGTTCAACTATAGCTCATCATTATGAGTTGTTGGTTGTGGGTCTAGACTAGGTGTCTCTATAATGTCTATTGGAGTTTCTTGAACTTCATCAAGTTCAATGCCACTCCCACTGTTTTCTTATAAAAGAAATTTTTTTTCCAGAAATACAGCATGCCTTGAAACAAACACCTTTTGTTCCAAGGGATGATAGAATTGGTAACCCTTTGTTTCCTTAGGGTATCCAATAAATAGACATTTATCAGACTTAGCATCCAATTTGTCTGATACAGTCCGCTTCACATAAGCAGGACAACCCTATATTTTAAGGTGAGTTAAATGAGGTTTCTTACTATTCCACGTCTCATATGGAGTAGTAAAGACTACCTTGGTCGGGACTCTGTTTAGCAAGTAAACAGCTGTCTTAAGTGCATAGCCCTAAAAGGATTTTGGAAGAGTTGCATGATTCATCATAGATCTAACCATGTCCATCAAGGTTCGGTTACGCCTCTCAGATACACCATTATGCTGTGGTGTATACGGCGGAGTCCATTGAGATAATATCCCATTGTCCCTAAGATAATCTTGAAACTCTTGACTTAAGTATTCACCACCCCGATCGGATCGAAGTATCTTAATACCTTTGCCAAGCTGTTTCTCTACTTCATTTCTGAACTCTTTGAATTTCTCAAAAGCTTCAGATTTGTGTTTCATCAAGAACACATACCCGAATCGTGAGTGATCATCGATAAAGGTAATGAAGTAGCTATAGCCTCCTTGTGCAAGAGTTGACATTGGTCCACATACATCAGTATGTATTAGACCAAGCAATTCTCCCACTGGATTACCTTTTCCGGAAAAGGGTAATTTGGTCATCTTGCCTTTTAACCATGATTCGCATGTATCAAATGAACCGGTTTCAAATGATTCCAGAATTCCACATCGGTGTAATTTGGTCATGCGTTTCTTACTTACATGGCCAAGACGACAATGCCACGTATAGGAGTCTATTCGATTATCTATTCGAGCACGTTTGTTGCTAACTTCGATATTGAAAATGTCACCGGATAAATCTAACGTGTAGATACCATTGCACAAAGTTCAGGTCCCATAAAGAACACCATTTAAAGTTATGTAACAACAATTGTTACTAAAAGTTAAATGATAACCCTTTTCATTCAAACATGAAATAGATACAATGTTCTTTATTAACAAAGGAACAAAATAACAATTATCTAATTCTAAGACACGTCCAGTAAGGGAGCTTTAGCAAATATGTTCCGATGGCAACAGCAGCAATCTTTGCTCCATTTCCAACTCGCAAATTCGCTTCTCCCTTGACGAGTGTTCTTCTATTCCTTAGCCCCTGTATGTCATTACATATATGTGAGCTACACCCAGTATCAAGTACCCAGGTGTTTGAGGAAATAGAGTGACATTCAATAATGAAGATACCTGAAGAGGATGGGGCATCAGATGCCTTCTTCTTCAAGGACTCATGATAAACATTGCAGTTTCTTCGCCAGTGACCCTCCTTGCTGCAGTGATGGCAAGTGCCTTTTGGTGTCTTTTTAGTCTTTTGGCCTTTTTCTTCTTTCCCTTATTCTGTTTTTTGGCCTTCCTCTTAGAACCTTTCTTTGAGGAACCAACTAACAGTACCGTCTTCTGATCCTGCTTCACAGAAGGCTCTATAGTCTTCAGCAGGTTGAGCAACTCAGGAATGGTAGTCTCCATCTTGTTCATCCGATAGTTCATCACAAATTGTGAATAACTTTTGTGTAAACAATGCAGAATTAAGTCAATACTTAGTTCATGATCCATTGCAAAACCGAGTGTGCCCAGTCGCTCAATGTACCCCAACATCTTCAACACAAACTATGAGACAGAAGTGCCTTCCTGCATCTTAGAGGTGAAGAGAAGTCTGTAGACCTCAAACCTATCGGATCTCGCCTGCTCGGCAAATAACTCATGAAGATAGAAGATGATGGTATAAGCATCCATATGCTCATGCTGCTTTTGCAGCTCAGGTACCATAGCGGCTAGCATGATGCAACTCGCAAGTTCAGAATCGGTCACATGTTTCTGATAGGCCACTAACTGGTCTGGAGTTGCATTTTCTGGAGGATGGTTGGGAAGTTGATCTTCAAGGACATAAGCAAGCTTTTCTGCCTTGAGGACTATCCTCAGGTTTCGAAGCCAGTCCATGAAGTTTGGCCCAGTCAGTTTATTGGTGTCCAAAATGGAACGCAAATTCAGAGAAGACATGATCGAGTGATTATCCTAGAAATACAAATTGAGCTTATGTGAGAAGAATGATAAAGAATGCATCAACATACATTAATTAAATCCTATTTATTTTTTCGAATTGAATAACCCTTTTTATCAATTCGGGATATCGTAGGAACATCTCCAAATAGGTTGATATCCAACCATAGATAAGAACAACCATGGCTATGGCCATCAAGTTATTCTTAGCTATGAAGGTAGGTAATTATACCGATTACATATCACATATATGTAACTATCACTTTATGCTATCAACTAATTGAATGTTTGCATAAATCATTGGGTTGTTAACTCATTAACAAGTATGCAACATTATAAATAGCACCCAATTGTACCTCTCTTTACATCGACCTTGGCTGTGGCACAACAAATTGATGCTCCAAGCTTAAGGCTGACCCATTAATCAAGAAATAGTTTTAATATGGTTGGAGCTCATTCAACCGTTTAGTCAGGCTTAGATGTGTCCAACAACCAAAACTAATGATTGACCTCTGACTCCAACTATATTAATCATAAACTAATTCCATGGTTTGAACATGTTGAGGTTCAAGCCGGGCATGGATGTGCCCATCAACCCAAACGAGAAACAAAACTCCGGTTCTAACCATATTAATGGAAGGTGTTGGCCTTAATATTTTGTAAGGGGTTTTCGGTCTCATCCTTTTCTTTCTAAGCACATTCATGACATATAATTATGTCATGTACTAACGATTTCCTTAATAAAGTATGTATGTGACTTAATTTATCAAGTCTCATTAATTGAATTAGGAACCGGATTTCCTAATTCTAATTTCATACTTTATTCAAGGAATTGTTTTGGGAAACAATTTCCTAAATTGTCATAATCAATTTCGGAAATAATATGTTTAAGACTTTGATTTCTCTAAATCAAATCTTATTAAATTATGAGACAGATTCCCTTAATTCAACCAAATATTATTTTCATGAAAATCTTATTTAAGGAAACTCTATAGGAAACTATTTTCCTAATCAATTTTTGAGACAACAATATGTAAGAGCATCACCTCTTAAATCAAATAAGGAAATTATCGTTTGAGAATCACCTCAAAATTTCCAAGATTTGATTACATATTTTATTTATGGATTTATTAATTACAATAAATTATTTTCATTGGGTGGCTCCCCGAGGCTCAGATACCCAAAAAAAAGGAATTTGTTGTAAATCTAATTTGGTCCGCTCCCCGAGGTGTAACCAAATTAAACATGACAATTTTATTCAAAATAGGAAATTAAATTACAACAACTAACTTTAAATTGGACGGCTCCCCAAGGCTCAATCCAAAATAAAGAATTTTGTTAATAATTTAAAATCAATTCGAATTTAATTGTCAATTAATGATGCATAAATTTGCCTAGACTTTCTTGAAAGAAAGTGCCCAAAATTGTGAGATTTCCATAATAGGTTTTCAGAATAATTGTATGTTTCTGGTACAATGAAAACTTACATATTTCCAAAATTAGAAAATTTCTAAAATAGAAAATTTCCAAAATTGGAAAGTTTCTAAAAATGGGAAGTTTTCACAATTATCATAAAATTTCAGAAACTAGGATATTTCAAAAGTTTGCGAAATTTCATGAGAAATTTCCAAACTTTGAAATTCTTAAATCTAAAATTTATCATAATTGGAAAGTTTCCATAATTGAAAAATTTTCCAAAATTGAGATCATGACAAAGTTTTCCGCAAAACAATTATATGATTATGTCGAACACTAACCGGCTCTGATACCACTGTTGGGACCGGGTGCATGTTGACATGGATGCGGGTTCGTAATTTTAAAATTTATTACGTGCAGCGGAAGATTTAGCATAAATAATTTCCCAAATTATTTAACCACATATCTAAGCATGCAGCCTTATATTGTGTAGACATGATCATATATTAAAATTTTACAGAAACGTAAATTAATTTACTTGTTACCTCGTGTAACTCAAAGAAAGGGACGAGATCCAACCGTAGCGTCCCTTGGAAGCTCCGCCTCTATTCGCGTCCACGCCGAGTTTTCTTCGGGAAGACTTCGCAAAGCCACGAGTTTCGTGCCGACAAGAACTACTAGATTCTCCAAAGGCACGACAAGAATACCAAGAGAGAGATGGAAAGACTAACCACCAAACGAAGAATGAAATCAAGATTCCGGGAGGAAGGAAGGAGTAGCGTTCGCTTCTTCTTCTTCTTCGGCAGCTTCTTGGTGGTGGTTGAAGCTCACGGCAAAGGGGAGGGCCTCTAGGGCCGGCGGCACTAGAAGAGGGAGAGGGAGAGAAGGAGAGAGAAAGAGGACTTATTTCTAGATCTCTTAGATTCTTAATCTCCAAGCCTTGATTTGGTTCCTTTATATTGTAGCCTCTCAATCGCCAAGTCTCCTTTTTTTTATGGAATAAATTTTCATAAGAAATTTATCATATAAATTTTTCTATGAATTATTCCATCATGTCAAGTTTTTATTATAATTTAATTTATAATAAAAAAAACCATGTCTCCCTTTTCTTATGGAAAGAAATTTTTTTATATAAATTTCTTTAGTCCCAACACCCAATCATCTTGCCTACTAATTCAATTAATGAGACTTGATAAATTAAGTCACATACATACTTTATTAAGGAAATCGTTAGTACATAACATAATTATATGTCATGAATGTGCTTAAAAGAAAAGGATGAGACCCAAAACCCCTTTCAAAATATTAAGGCCAACACTTTCCATTAATATGGTTAAAACCAGAGTTTTGTTTCTCGTCTGAGTTGATAGACACATCCATGCCCGGCTTGAATCTCAACATGTTCAAACCATGGAATTAGTTTATGATTAATATAGTTGGAGTCAGAGGTCAATCCTTAGTTTTGGTTGTTGGACACATCCAAGCCTGACTAAACGGTTGAATGAGCTCCTACCATATTAAAACTATTTCTTGATTAATGGGTCAGCCTTAAGCTTGGAGCATCGATTTGTTGTGCCACAGCCAAGGTCGATGTAAAGAGAGGTGCAGTTGGGTGCTATGTATATCGTTGCATACTTGTTAATGAGTTAACAACCCAATGATTTATGCAATCATTCAATTAGTTGATAGCATAAAGTGGTAGTTACATATATGTGATATGTAATCGGTATAATCACCTACCTTCATAGCTAAGAATAACTTGATGGCCACAGCCATGGTTGTTCTTATCTATGGTTGGATATCAACCTATTTGGAGATGATCCTACGATCTCCCAAATTGATAAAAAGGGTTATTCAATTCGAAAATAAATAGGATTTAATTAATGTATGTTGACGCATTCTTTATCATTCTTCTCACATAAGCTCAATTTGTATTTCTAGGATAATCACTTGATCATGTCTTCTCTGAACTTGCGTTCCATTTTGGACACTAATAAGCTGGCTGGGCCAAACTTCATGGACTGGCTTCGAAACCTGATGATAGTCCTCAAGGTAGAAAAGCTTGCATATGTCCTTGAAGATCAACTTCCCAACCATCCTCTAGAAGATGCAACTCCAGACCAGTTAGTGGCCTATCAGAAATATGTGACCGATTCTGAACTTGCGAGTTGCATTATGCTAGCCGCTATGGTACCTGAGCTGCAAAAGCAGCATGAGCATATGGATGCTTATACCATCATGTTCCATCTTCATGAGTTGTTTGACGAGCAGGCGAGATCCGAAAGGTTCGAGGTCTCCAGACTCCTCTTCACCTCAAAGATGCTGGAAGGCACTTCTGTCTCACAGTTTGTGTTGAAGATGTTGGGGTACATTGAGCGACTGGGCACACTCGGTTTTGCAATGGATCACGAACTAAGTATTGACTTAATTTTGCATTGTTTGCCCAAAAGTTACTCACAATTTGTGATGAACTATCGGATGAACAAGCTGGAGACTACCATTCCTGAGTTGCTCAACCTGTTGAAGACTATAGAGCCTTCTGTGAAGCAGGATCCGAAGACGGTACTGTTAGTTGGTTCCTCAAAGAAAGGTTCTAAGAGGAAGGCCAAAGAACAGAATAAGGGAAAGAAGAAAAAGGCCAAAAAGACTGAAAAGACACCAAAAGGCACTAGCCATCACTGCGGCAAGGAGGGTCACTGGCGAAGAAATTGCAAGGTTTATCTTGAGTCCTTGAAGAAGAAGGCATCCGATGCCCCATCCTCTTCAGGTATGTTCATTATTGAATGTCACTCTATTTCCTCAACCACCTGGGTACTTGATACTGGGTGTAGCTCACATATATGTAATGACATGCAGGGGATAAGGAATAGAAGAAGACTCGTCAAGGGAGAAGCGAATTTGCGAGTTGGAAATGGAGCAAAGATTGCTGCTGTTGCCATCGGAACATGTTTGCTAAAGCTCCCTATTGGACGTGTCTTAGAATTGGATAATT
Source organism: Boesenbergia rotunda (assembly GCA_024364735.1). Lineage (NCBI taxonomy): Eukaryota > Viridiplantae > Streptophyta > Magnoliopsida > Zingiberales > Zingiberaceae > Boesenbergia > Boesenbergia rotunda. The sequence continues at coordinate 174,357 of JAGFNQ010006830.1, read as the reverse complement.
GTTATTTTGTTCCTTCGTTAATAAAGAACATTGTATCTATTTCATGCTTGAATGAAAAGGGTTATCATTTAATTTTTAGTAACAATTGTTGTTACATAACTTTAAATGATGTTCTTTATGGGACCGGAACTTTGTGCAATAGTATCTACACGTTAGATTTATTCGGTGACGTTTTCAATATCGAAGTTAGCAACAAACGTGCTCGAATGTCGTCTTGGTCATGTAAGTAAGAAAAGCATGACTAAATTACACCGATGTGGAATTCTGGAATCATTTGTACCCGGTTCATTTGATACATGTGAATCATGCTTAAAAGGCAAGATGACCAAATTACCCTTTTCCGAAAAAGGTAATCCAGTGGAAGAATTTCTTGGTCTAATACATACTGATGTATGTGGACCAATGTCAACTCTTGCACAAGGAGGCTATAGCTACTTCATCACCTTTATCGATGATCACTCACGATTCGGGTATGTGTTCTTGATGAAACACAAATCTGAAGCCTTTGAGAAATTCAAAGAGTTCAGAAATGAAGTAGAGAAACAGCTTGGCAAAAGTATTAAGATACTTCGATCCGATCGGGGTGGTGAATACTTAAGTCAAGAGTTTCAAGATTATCTTAGGGACAATGGGATATTATCTCAATGGACTCCGCCGTATACACCACAGCATAATAGTGTATCTGAGAGGCGTAACCAAAACTTGATGGACATGGTTAGATCTATGATGAATCATGCAACTCTTCGAAAATCCTTTTGGTGCTATGCACTCAAGACAGCTATTTACTTGCTAAACAGAGTCCCGACCAAGGTAGTCTCTACTACTCCATATGAGACGAGGAATAGTAAGAATCCTCACTTAACTCACCTTAAGATATGGGGTTGTCCTGCTTATGTGAAGCGGATTGTATCAGACAAATTGGATGCTAAGTCTGATAAATGTCTATTTATTGGATACCCTATGGAAACAAAGGGTTACCAATTCTATCATCCCTTGGAACAAAAGGTGTTTGTTTCAAGGCATGCTGTATTTCTGGAAAAAAAATTTCTTTTAGAAGAAAAGTGTGGGAGTGGCATTGAACTTGATGAAGTTCAAGAAACTCCAATAGACATTACAGAGACACCTAGTCTAGACCCACAACCAACAACTCATAATGATGAGCTATCAGTTGAACCTAAAACAACACCACCTCTTCGTAGGTCTGATAGGACACGCAATATTCCAGAGAGATACGGATTTCTCATAAGTGAATCGAACGATGTGTTACTCATAAGCGATGACGAACCTATCAGTTATGAAGATGTTCTGAAAAGTTCAGAAAGGGACAAATGGCTTGAAGCCATGAAGTCGGAAATGGATTCCATGTACCAAAATCAAGTATGGGACTTGGTTAACCCACCTGAAGGGATTAAGCCCATAGGGTGCAAGTGGGTTTTCAAGAAGAAAATCGACATGGAAGGTAATGCTGTTACCTTTAAGGCTAGATTAGTGGCAAAAAGATATCGTCAGAAACAAGGAATTGATTATGACGAAACCTATTCGCCACTAGCTATGCTTAAATCCATTCGGATGCTCCTGGCCATAGCAGCTCATTATGACTATGAGATATGGCAAATGGATATGAAAATAGCTTTCCTTAATGGAAACCTGCTTGAGGATGTATACATGATACAACCTGAAGGTTTCACATCGGTTGATAAAACCAAAGTATGCAAGCTTCGACGATCCATATATGGACTGAAGCAAGCATCCAGGAGCTGGAACATTCGTTTTGATGAAACAATCAAAGAGTTTAATTTCTCACAAAAATCCTGACGAACCTTGTGTGTACAAGAAGGTTAGTGGGAGTGCAGTCGTATTCCTAGTATTATATGTCGATGACATATTACTTATAGGAAACGATGTATCAGTTTTACAATCAGTTAAAATTTGGTTGTCCAAAACTTTCTCCATGAAAGACCTGGGAGAAGCAACCTATATCCTTGGGATTAGAATCTATAGAGATAGATCAAAACGGTTGCTTGGTCTTTCGCAGTCTACATATATAGACCTAGTGCTAAAAAGGTTTAGCATGTCGGAATCCAAGAAAGGTTACCTTCCCATCAGGCATGGGATCAACCTTTCAAAGTCTATGTGTCCACGCACAGAAGACGAGAGGATTTGCATGAATAAGATTCCTTATGCATCCGCGATAGGATCTATTATGTATGCTATGTTATGTACTAGGCCCGATGTATCATATGCTCTGAGCGTCACGAGCAGATACCAGTCTGATCCAGGTATGGATCACTGGGCGGCTGTCAAGACAATCCTTAAGTACTTAAGAAGAACTAAGGATGTGTTCCTAATATATGGAGAAGGAGATATGGTAATACGTGGGTATACAGATGCCAGTTTCCAGACAGATAAGGATGACTCCAAATCTCAGTCTGGATACGTATTTACTTTGAATGGAGGCGCAATAAGTTGGAAGAGTTCCAAACAAGACACCGTAGCGGATTCTACCACGGAAGCAGAATATATCGCAGCTTCGGAAGCAGCAAAGGAAGCAGTCTGGATCAAGAAGTTCGTCTCCGAACTTGGTGTGGTTCCAACCATTGATGAAGCAGTGCTGATTTACTGCGACAACAATGGAGCTATTGCACAAGCAAAGGAACCAAGGTCTCATCAGCGATCCAAACACGTGCTTCGCTGCTATCATCTGATCAGAGAGATTATAAGTAGGAATGATATACAAATTGAGAAAATTCCCACTGAAAGGAATTTAGCGGATCCTTTAACTAAGGTCTTGCCTCAGAGCAAGTTTGAGGGTCATGTTAGAGCCTGTGGTATTGGATACCGTAGCGATTGGCATTAGGCCAAGTGGGAGTTTGTTAGTGATATGAGAGAAGTGTCCTAAGGCAATCGCCTTATGATTGAAAATATTTATTTTAATAAATGAAAATTCACTATTTGAGTATACATGTTTATGTATTTGATTGGGATCTTAAACTCACTTACTGAATGTCCGCAATACAATTCACAGCATGAGAGAATTTGTGATGAATTCACAACTAGTGATTATCTCTACATGTGCAATTGTGAAGTATTAAAATTGTCCCTAGTCGATGAATTGATAAATACGGACACTATCAATTCTGTTGAGACTAGCATGGGTTATTCTCTAATCATCTGATTCTCACTGGCTGGTGACATTGGGATGTCCGGAGATAAACATGGATGCTAGTTAAGGGAACTAGTTCATTGGAGTGACTAGCTGTAAAACTTCATATGGTAATCTATATAGATATGTCAATGAAGTTCTTACTGCAGCTTAAGTGCGATGTTCCTTTGACTTGCGGTGTTCAAGTCATCTTGGTCATGGAGACTTATACTTTAACATCTTAAGCAAGCATCTCCAAGGAGGTGTGGACCCAGGATGATTGGGTATAAGCCGAAGTGCCCGAAGATGTTTGAGCAGCCTACAAAGGATTCACCACTCCTTGCGAGGAGATGTATACCCAGGCCTATCGTCGGATTGTTACTCAAAGCCTCTGGCCAGAGCATATTATGTTTAGAGTGCGAGTCTCTTAAATACATGAGAGTAATTAGAAATCCAAAGGACGAGAAAGACACTACTTGGGCTAGGTGTGACGTAGTCAGCCTAGTGGGGACTGACACAAATAGACCGTGTCCTGAACCAAGTAGGTATAAGATGGTGAAGGGAATGAGGCACGATTCATTAGAGCTGCTGAAGGGTTTCAGAAATTACTTCTGAGGTCAACTATTGATCTTTCGATTAATTGGGGATCATGATGTACTAGTAGGTGCCACTCATGATCGTTCTATAATTGGTTAATTATAGACGGCCAACGTAAATCGAAAGCCTATTTAGTCACACACACTACGAGTAATCCGAGGGGTTTAAAACGAGTTGAAAATTGGATTTTCCGATCAAGAGAAATAAGTCGAATCTGAGTTAATCAGAGGCGCAACGGAAACTTAAAATGGCTAAGTCTTTTGAAGGCTTATTGGGCGAATTAAATGAGTTTAATTCGCGATGGATGCGGCTCGGTTTGGCCGGCCAAAGAGGGTGCCAATCCTCTTTGGTTTGGCCGGCCACCACTTGGGGAGAAAACCAATTTATTTGGTTTAATTAATAAAATAAATCTAGCGCGATTTGTTTTATAAATTATGGATAAATAAATTTGTATAAAGAAATTTATATAAATAAATTTATAGAAATTTATTCTTTTTATGGAAATTAAAATGATCCATGGAATGGTTTATTTTAATTTTATAAAATCAATTATGAATTGATTTTTTCATAATAAGAAAATTTATAAATTTCTTGTAAAAAAATTTATTCCATAATTAAAGGAGAGAAGTATTTGTTTTATTATAAAGTTAGTTATAATAAAACTAATCTTAACGGAATAATTCATAAGAAAATTTATAAGATAAATTTCTTATGAAAATTAATTCCGTTAAAGGAGAGACTTGGCAAGGGAGAGGCCACTATATAAAGGAACCAAAGGCAAGCCTTTAATTCCTAATCGAAAGAGCAATCAAGAGATTAATTCTCTCCCTCTCTCTCTTTTATTCTTTTTCTCTCCTCTCCTTCCCACCTAGGGCCGGCGCCCCTTAGGGCACCCTAGGGCCGGCGCCCTTCTTTGAGAGCTAGGGCCGACGCTCCATCTTCTCCAAGTGATTGCCGTGAGCCAACAACACCAAGGAGAAGCCAAACAAAAAGAAGAAGAAGCGGATCGCAACTCCTCTCTTCTCGAAATTTAGATTCCGTTTCTTGTTGGTTAGTTTCCATTCTTTTCTCTTGTTCTTCTAGTTGTGCCTTTAGAGAATCTAGTAGTTATCGTCGGCACAAAACTCGTGACTTTGCGAAGTCATCCCGAAGAGAACTCGGCGTGGACGCGAATAGAGGCGGAGCTTCCAAGGGACGCTACGGTTGGATCTCGTCCCTTACTTCGAGTTACGAGAGGTATAAAGTAAATTAGTTTACTTTTCCGCAAAGTTTTAATTTATGATCATGTCCACACATCATAAGGATGCATGCTAGATACGAGGTTAAAATAACTTAGGAAATTATTTTATGCTAATTCTTCCGCTGCACGTAAAATTTTAAAATATTACGAACCCATATCCTTGTCAACATACACCCGGACCCAACAGTGGTATCAGAGCCGGTTAGTGTTCGACATAATCATATAATTGCTTTGCGAAAAACTTTGTCATAATCTCAATTTTGGAAAAATTTTCAATTATGGAAAATTTCCAATTATTATAAATTTTAGATTTAGGAATTTCAAAGTTTGGAAATCCTCATGAAATTTCGCAAACGTTTGAAATATCCTAGTTTCTGAAATTTTATGATAATTGAGAAAACTTCTCATCTTTGGAAACTTTCCAATTTTGGAAATTTCCAATTTTGGAAATTTTCTAATTTTGGAAATATGTAAGTTTTCTTTGTACCAGAAACTTACAATTATTCTGAAAACCTATTATGAAATCTCGCAATTTTGGGCACTTTCTTTCAAGAAAGTCTAGACAAATTTATAGATAATTAATTGACAATTAAATTCAAATTGGTTTTAAATTATGAACAAAATTCTTTATTTTGGATTGAGCATCGGGGAGCCGTCCAATTTAAAGTTAGTTGTTGTAATTTAATTTCCCAATTTTGAATGAAATTGTCATGTTTAATTTGGTTGCGCTTCAGAAGCGGACCAAATTGAATTTACGACAAATTTCTTTTCTTTGGGTATCTGAGCCTCGGGGAGCCACCCTTAGAAAACAATTTGTTGTAATTAATTAAATCCATGAATAAAATATAATTTAAGAGGTGATGCTCTTACATATTGTTGTCTCCAAAATTAATTAGGAAAATGGTTTCCTATAGAGTTTTCTTAAAAGAGATTTTCATGAAAATAATATGTGGTTGAATTAAGGGAATTGCCTCTTAATTTAATAAAATTTGATTTAGAGAAATCAAAGTCTTAAACATATTATTTCCGAAATTGATTATGACAATTTAGGAAATTGTTTCCCAAAACAATTCCTTGAATAAAGTATGAAATTAGAATTAGGAAATCCGGTTCCTAATTCAATTAATGAGACTTGATAAATTAAGTCACATACATACTTTATTAAGGAAATCGTTAGTCATGACATAATTATATGTCATGAATGTGCTTAGAAAAGAAAGGTTGAGACCCAAAACCCCTTACAAAATATTAAGGCTAACACCTTCCATTAATATGGTTAGAACCGGAGTTTTGTTTCTCGTTTGGGTTGATGGACACATCCATGCCTGGCTTGAACCTCAACATGTTCAAACCATGGAATTAGTTTATGAATAATATAGTTGGAGTCAGAGGTCAATCCTTAGTTTTGGTTGTTGGACACATCCAAGCCTGACTAAACGGTTGATGAGGTTTGGTTTGCGAGGTAAGCTAGCTCTACGTTACATCCGATGTTTTCAGATTTTAGAGCGGATTGTAGTTATAGCTTATCGTCTGACACTACTGCCCTTTCTGGCTAGAGTTCACTTGTTTCATGTTTCCATGCTGAGGAAATATGTATCAGATCCTACACATGTCTTATCGGAGGTGCCGATCACCCTCCAACCAGACGTGACCTATGAGGAGATACCTATGCGGATATTGGGACACAAAGAGCATCGGTTGAGGAACAAGACAATTCGGTTGGTCAAAGTTGGTTGGCAACACCACTCTGATGAGGAGACTACTTGGGAGCTCAAGGATACGATCAGAGCTCGCTATCCTTATCTATTTACTTGAGGTGCGTATAGTTGGTTTCGTTCAGTATTTATATTGTATATGAGCAGTTAGTACCTGTTGTGGTTTACTAGTGAAATTTGGGGATCAAATATTTGTTAGTGGGGGAGGATGTTAAATATTGAAAGTTAGAGGGCTAAAAAGTTTAAAAACAAAAATTAAGGGCCTTATTTAGATGAACTAAACTAGAAGGATCTTTTTGTAAAATGTTAAAAACCCCATAAATTGCCCTAAACTTCTCCCTTTAATCGACTTTGCCTTCGTTTCTTCCCCAACGTCGACACCCCATGCACGTGAGCAGTTCGCGACTTCACTTCCTCCCCCTCGCCGATTGCCATCGAAGATTCCTCCTCTTTGCAAACTCGCCACGCCACAACCTCCCTCTTGTTGCGGTTCTCTTCTTGCGCGAGCACTCGATGGCGACGAACCTTCCTCGCAACCATCGGCCGACACTCTTTCATCCTACCTCCCTAGTCTTCTGGCGAGACCCCATCTCCTTAGATTAGGGCCGGCGATCTTCCTCCCTCAGCCGACTCCAAACCACAGCCTCCTTTGTTCATAATTTGTTTTCTCCTCCACGCGAATTCTCCTCCTTGACTAAGGGTGGTTTGTGTGTGCGTGCGTCGGTCTCCATTACTTCTCAAATCGCGATCTCAAGTTTTCGTTGGGAGAAGGTAAGAGCAGTAGGTATAGTATGAATCCCATTTCAGCATTAGAAATTAAAATTTGTTTTCTGTTGATGAATCTGGTTGTAGTTTGGTTTGGATTGTTATGCTCTATTTTGGTTTCAGTATTAACTGGATTGATTTGTTGAGAATGGATCTGATCGTATCAACAAAGCTGTTGTTAGTTGGGTTTTTAGTTTGAATTGGCTGTTTAGGTTGGAAGACTAAGTTTGTATAATTTGTTTGAATTGCTAGTTGGGTTTTTGTTGCTTTTGTTGCTAAGATTTGACCATAGCAACAGATCTGACCTCTCATGGTTTTTATAAGTTTTCCCTATTGTTTTAGTTTGAATTTGCCAAGAGCTTTGAATTTGTGTTTGGTTTTAATCTTGTGTGGAGAGTTGTTGTAATTGAGTGTAGATGGGATGGTGTTTGAATTGTGAGGTCTTGTAAACTGATCAGAGGTAAATTAGGTAAGTTTTGATTTGGATAAATTCTTGGTTTGGTTTAGGTGTATAGCCTCTGGTTGGAATGGTTGTCTTGTTATGTTTCTATAATCCTATGTTTTGTGCCGTATGATATGTAATTGTAATTAGGTGTTGGTTGGGAGTTCTGGTTAGATCTAAACATGGAATAAGTAAGGATTAATTAAATAAATGTGATCATTAGGGTTACTCTTTTGCGATTAGTCTTTTTATAGTTAGTAGTTACTTTAGCCATTTTAACTAATTTTATAAATGACTAAACTATGTCCTTGATACAGGACCTTGATCTGATACAAGCACTTGGACGTGAGAGTTATTTGGATATGTTCCACATAAAAGGTGGGTACTTATCATTTGTTTCCTGTAGATTATTGTACTTAAATGTATGACTATTTCATTTCTGAGTGGGACTGTTTTATCTTGTTGTTTTTGATATCATCCGTTGATACTTTCTTTGATTGATCTTTGAGTTAATCAAATTTGTATCCATACAGTCTCGCCTGTTGACCTCTTGATCCGTAAAGTATCACTTGTACGCGAGTACTTAGAAATGATCATTAAACACGACTAGAGTTGGTTGCATTAGATATATCCTACCCAGTAGAATAGTTGCATGTTTAGTGATTCTGATGCTTATTTATTGTATTGTTGCATAGTTGTCACATGATTGATTGTGCATTTAGTATCATGCACCATATCTACATAGTTGCATGCTGACGAGTATAGGCTTTCATATGGTTAAGCCCGTCGTCAGTTATTTAGCTGCTCTACCCACTCAATCACTCATGGTAGTGGTAGTTGCTAGAGTGCGAGCAATTGCCCTATTATGCCACACTTGACCACTCATGTGTAGTGAATGTTAGAGTTGTAGGCAAACAGTTGACACCCTCACCGTTGCTTTCGAGGGATACCAGAGCTGTTAGTGGCTCTCCATTTTTTCTGGGGTCTTTGAAGTAGTTGGCTCCCCAGCATCATGTCCACTCAACCACTTGTACTAGTGGTAATCGTAGGAGTATGTACATTTATCATAACCCTACCCACTCGGCCACACATATGTGATGTGATGATGGCTTGACTGGCGTCAGGGGTGACACATGTCATTGCATCATATGCATTTACTGCATTTTGTATTTTCTTGTGTTTGCTGAATTTATATGAGTTATGATTGCTATATTTGGTTGACATGTATGTATGTTTTGTTATTCTGCTATTGTTTTGTTTCACACATGCCTAGATGCTATTCTATTTTCGGAGACTGTATACTGTAATTTCTTTTTGCTTGTAATACCTTTTATTATGCCATGGGTTTATCTGCTCTTATACACGCAGAGTCCGCTCGGACTCACTACCCCTACCATCTAATTTTGTTTCAGGTAGAAGATAGATTTATTATCTGGAACTAAGAGAGGATCCAGTTGTTAGTCCCATAGTGTCGAGTCCTTGTGGAGTTTTTCAATATTTATTTTATTTATGCAATTACTTTATTTCTGCACTTTCATTATTTTTGCATTTATTTCATTAGGCTGGTATTTATTTTCTCAGTAGACTTATGTATAGTCTGGTGTGTTGGTCTTTGGATTTAAACTTAGAGTTTTAATCTGGATATGCACTCTCTTTTATTTTTATCTTTTATAACATTATTATCTGTGTGGTTGTGAGCTTATTTTACTATTGTGATGCTAGCCGTATGAGGCTGAGCTATATATTGTGGAGAGTTATATATAAACGCCCCAGATTGTCCGCCGTATAGGGGAGGTGCTGTCTGATTTTCGAGCAAGCATGGGCCTCTGGGAGCATGATAGTTATGGAAGGTGGAGGTTGGTTCATGGGCCTATATAGCGTGATGGCCCGACTGGGTTTATCTAGGCTGCATTAATAACCTATGGGAAAGAAGATTAACTTGAGAATGCTTCTCGGTTGATTATCACTGGGCCCTCAAGGCATGGCTGAGTTGATCATCACAAGATAGAATTGTAAGTACCCCAAAAAAGTTTTGATGTGGTCAACTAAGTCAAAGTTAAGTGTTGTTGGTATTTGATCGTTGTATCTAAGTGTGTAGGAGGTTAGAAGCATAGGAAGTTGAGCGGAAGATGTAGCAGTCGAGAAGGATGACACGGGAAGGGAGCCGACGAGCTCGGTGCATCCGAGGGATGTGAAGGTGTTAAATACTGAAATTTTAGGGCACCTCTTTGAAAATTAGGGACCTAGTTGGGATTAACCAAACTAAGAGGGGCTTTTTGCAAAAAGCCAAAAACATTATTAAACCCTAACTTTTCCTCTCTTAATCCCTCTCCCCGTTTCAGTCCCCCCCCCGATCTCCTTCTCTGCCCCGACGCCGCTATCTCCCTCGACGCGCCGCAACCACTCGACGCCGAACCCCTTGCTCGAGCAGTTCCCCGTTGCAACCCCCACTCTTCTCCTTCGCTTGTTCCGGCGCCCACCTAATCGCGTTTCATCCTCAGTTTGTATCTAGGCTCCGGCGACCTTCTCCTCAATTTTCCTTTGGACGATCCATCCTTGGGCGATAAAGAGGTAAACCCTAGATCTTGTCGTGATCTTGCCTTTGATTTCGGGTAAGAATTTTATTAGGGTTGATCTTGCCATGAGTTTGAATTGGAGTTTCGTGTTAAGATTTAGAGTAGGGTTTGGTTTGCTTTGGTTGCCGTGAGTGTTCATCTTGGGTATTGGGTGTTTACCTATGTATGAGAATTTGTTGGATTTAGGTGGTATATAGTTCTGTTGGGATTTGATTTCAGTTTTGTTTTGTGTTGGTTTTGTCGTGTGCTACTGGATCAAGTAGGAGTTTGATCTTGGAAATTTACCTAATGCAACCTTAGTTGTGGGGAGTTTGGATAGGCTGTTGATTTAGGGATACCTAGTTATGGGTTGATTGGGTTTAAACCTGATAAAGGATTTTAGAGTTTAGCTCAGCGTTTATTGTTATCTTCCTTCTAGTCCGTGAGCCTATTGGACTGGAAAGTGGTGATAAGGTGATTAATGTGGGGTTTTTTTGGTACTCAATAATTCGTTGGGTGTTTTAATCAATTGTGAAAGATAGATACAATTGAACAAAAAAAAAAGATGTTGTAATTATGGATGACCTTAATTTTGTTTATATACAGTTTAACTAATTTATTTAATTGTTATAATTAGTTAAACTTATGTATTGACTCAGGACCTTGAATTTGGACTCGTTCGGTTGATCGTGGAAGGTCCTCGTTTACGAAATTCTTCAATAAAAGGCAGGTACTTCTCCTTTGTACTCGTGTAGTTCTGTTATCTTAAAGCATGGTTTTTTATGTCTAAATAGGTTGCTTGACCTTGTTCTTTGCAGTTGATTGTTTATTGTCGCCGTTGATACTTTTCTTGGTTGATCTTCGAGTTATTCGAATTTCATATCCATATAGTCTCCCATTGAATTTTTATTCTGTAAAGTACCGCTTGTACGCGAGTACTTAGAGGTTCATTAAACAAAATTAGGTTTATTTGGCATTAGAAATATCCTACCTAGTAGTGTAGATGCACAATCGTCGGTTTTCGATACTTAGTTGGTTGTATCGCTGCATTGTTGATACTTGATGGATTTTGTTGCATCGTTATTTTTTTCGGTTGTTCGTGCATCTTGTAGCATACATCATATCTGCACGTTGCATACTAACGACTGTTGGGCTTCCATATGGTTAAGCCATCGTTATTCATTTAGTTGCTCAGTTCACTCAACCACTTATTGTCGTGGTAATTGCTAGAGTACGAGCAACTGTCATGTTATGCCACACATGTTGCAGCTGAAGGCAAGCAGTAACACCCTCACCATTGTTTTCGAGGGATATTAGAGCTGTTGATAGCTCCTCCTATATATCGGGGTTTTGGAGTAGTTGACTCCCTAGCATCCTGTCCACTCAACCACATATATCTGTGGTATTCGTTGGAGTGCGTACAGTTGTCACAACCCTACCCACTCGGTCACACAGATATGATGTGTTGGCTGCTTGACTGGCGTCAGGGGTGACACATGTCATTGCATCATGTGCATTTATTGCATTTATACATTTTCTTGTGCTTGTTGCATTAATATGAGCTGTGGTTGCTGTATTTGGTTGACATGCATGTATATGTTGGTTTTATGGTTGTCGCATTGTTTTATACATGCTTAGCTGTTATTCGATTTTATACCATGTTGTTTTATATATGTTATGCAAGTTTAGGTATTCTCATATTTTTTAGAGAATGTACTTGTTGATTTCCCTCCTTATTTTATCTTCATATGTCATGCTTATTGTCTATTCATGTACCCGCTGAGTTCGCCCGGACTAACAACCCATGTTTCTTCTTTTTGTTTCAAATAGCAGGTAGTTGCATTTCTTGGAGCCAGGAGAGGATCCAGTTGTCAGTCCCACAGTATTGAGTTGGTTTAGAGATTTGGTTTACTACCCATTTTATTTTTGCACTACTTTTATTTTTGCATTTGTTTAATTTGTCTTAGTAGAGTTTTTGTTTATTTCGTATTAAGCCGGTACGTTTCTTTTGGATTTTCTTTGGAGTTTTCTTTTTTGTTTGTGATGGCTAAGCCATCCAATTATTATAAACTGCATGGTTGTGTTTATTTTCTTTATTTTGTGATGCTAGCCGCTTGTGGCTAAGCTATATTGGTAAGATGTTATGTATATATGCTCCAATTTGTCTGCCGTACAAGGGAGATGCTGTCCGATTTTTCGAGGATGCATGAGCCTCTGGGGGCATGACAATTTTCGGTATCAGAGCAAGGTTTTGCGATGTTTTGGTGTCTGTGGGTTTACGAAGTTGTTTTATGAGGTCAATCTGTATTTTACGAATTTGGTTGTATTTTTGTGGAGTCATTGTTTTGACATGGTTGTGTTTTTTGGGACTTGGCAGCGACAAGATCTCTCCCGGCAAACAAGAAGTATGTTGGTTTTTAAATTTTGATAAAATTATATCTAAGTAATGTATGTTGGTGTTGTTAACAGGTATGTCTCGTCGTATTGAGTTGTCTCCACACCATGCTTATGGTCGTGGACGACGATCACGAGGGAGGCCAGAGGAGGCCGAGGGAGACATGGTCAGGAGGTTGAGAGGCCCACTAGGGTGGAGCCAACAGGTTGGGGATCAGCTCCCCAGGACCTTTTGGGTGAGCTGAGACCTCCACCACTGAGAGTACCAGCAGAGGCAGGTCCATCAGTGCCACCAATGGCAGTTCCTGGAGTGCCATCAGTGGTACCCCCTGTCCAAGCGGGTCGGCTTCTGAACAGAGCACGGATTCCTTTGTTTGCAGCGTCTGTGAAGGGTCGTTTCACACTGTTCCATGGGGAACCAGATCCGTATGCTGCTCATGCCTGGTTGGAGACATTGGAGGGCACCTTCAGCTATATGACCCTCACAGACATAGAGAAGGTAGAGTTGGCTACATATCACTGTTGGTGCTTGGATGGCTAGAGAGGGGGGGGGGTGAATGTAGCCAGACACCAAATCTTTTGCTCTTTTAACGATTTCTACACTTAAGGGTTAGCAGCAGCAGCGGAAGCAGAATACAGAGAAATGCAGAAACGCAGGAAAACAGAGACAAACTGAAATAACAAACGAGATCACTAACAAGGAGGATTTACAAGGTTCGGGGATAACTTGCCCCTACTCCTTGGCGTGCCCGTGAGGTGGGCGATCCCTTGATCGTCGACAGATCAAGCCTCGGGAAATCCGGATATCAAATGGAACCTCCTTCTCGGTGGAGAAACCTTTCCATAGCAAGTCTCAACAGAATATATGGAATGAAAGCATAGAGACAAACGGACAAACTTACAGAGCACAATGAACACACAGAAAGAAACACTTCAACGAGCTCACTCAGCACAACTCTCACGCAAGAGCTCCCCGCTCTTCGTGTCTGCTTGCTGATGGACTCGCCAAGCTCTCCTCTGATTCAAAGTGCTCAAGTTGTAGAAGCTTCAAAGAATGTTTAAGAGTATGCTTCAAGGTCCAGAGTGCTTCTCCAGAGTGTTTCTGAGTTGTAGCCAAAGAAAAGATCCCTTCTCTTCTTCGCCAGCCAACACTTAACCTGCTGCTCACAGCCAGGTCACAGACGCTCCTCTGCAGCTCACAGCTGCTCACTTGCAACTGCCCAGCTACCACTGAGCTCTCCTGGACTCCCTGAACCCTCTCCAGTCCAGCCCCAGGTCAACTTCCAGTCGTTGCCAACAGCGCCAGCGTCCGTTGAAACCTGAGAAGGAGAAACAGCCAAACTTGATACATGGAAAGTCCTCATTTGACTCTCCTCCATTGTTTGAATCCTCTCTGTATCACCTGCACACTTAACAGACACTTAGCAATGAAATCAAAGAGAATTTGTAAGCATCAGAGAAAACACAGAGAAAACACAGAGGGAAATAGACGCGATCAGAAGTCTGACACCGTATTTGAATTAAAGTTTTCAGCTACTGATCGGTCACCAGACCGATCAGAGATGAACCTGATTGGTCACCAGACTGATTAGGGTAAGCCCTGAACGATCAGGCTCTAGCCTGATCGGTTCACAGTGAGAAAACTGGGAATCACGACTTCTTGTGATCGGTCACACTGATCGATCACAAATCGTGGATCGGTCACCGGACCGATCCAACACATTGCTGGAGGAATTCCAGCTCTCGTAGGCCAAAGCCTCTGATCGGTCACCTGACCGATCAGGTTGTGCCCTGATCGGTGTGGTGACCGATCAGGTCACTCCCTGATCGATCAGGATCCATCCTGATCGGTCAGGATGAGGAACTCGCGATATTTGATCGGTCCAGCAGACCGATCAAGAGTTTCTCCCCAAGGGTACTGACCTCTCTCTGATCGTTCACTAGAATGATCAGAAGCTCAACAGAAACCTTTCTGTTCTCTCCCTGATCGGTCACCAGACCAATCAACCTTCTCTGGATTGGTCACCAGACCGATCCACAACAGGGAGTTCGTGCCAACTCCCTGATTGGTCTCCAGACCGATCCAGCCTCAACTAATTCAATCCTAAGTCAAGAGAACAGGCTCCCTAGCCTTCTCTGACTCATGCTCAGTCCCCCGGACCAAGACTCCGTGCCCAGCTTCACTCACCGGGACTTCATTCAACCTAGCTTCACTCACTAGGACCTGGCTTCACTCATCAGGGTTTCGGTTACCCGGCTTCACTCACCGGGACCCGGTTTCACTCACCGGGATTTCAATCAACTTAGCTTCACTCGCTAGGACCTGGCTTCACTCACCGGGGTTTCGGTCACCCGACTTCACTCACCGGGACCCGACTTCACTCACCGGGATTTCATTCACCTGGCTTCACTCACTAGGACCCGGCTTCACTCACCGGGATTTCCTTCACCTGGCTTCACTCACCGGGATTTCCTTCACCTGGCTTCACTCACCAGGACCCGACTTCACTCACCGGGATTTCAATCAACCTGGCTTCACTCACCAGGACTCGGCTTCACTCACCGGGGTTTCCGTAACCCGGCTTCACTCACCGGGAGTCGTGCCCAGTCCCTGACCAGGACTTAAACCAGACTCATCTCATTAACCTAAACTAAAATCGGTGTCAACAACAAAACAACAATCAGGGTCAGACTGCATCAACAATCTTCCCCTTTTTGTTATTTGATAACCCGATTTTAAGTTTAGGTATTTGAAATTAATTGTAATCAAATCTCACTATCGTAGGAGAATCAGGATCCTCCCCCTACAATAGTTAAACTCAGAATCATCCTAAACTTAACTAACCACATTCTCCCCCTTTGTCAGACACCGAAAAGGGTGTAGACCGGTTGTTAAGTTTGAAATACGTCCCCCTCAACCCAGGGGTCTCTCCCAAAAACAACAAAGGATATGGTTAAGAAAGCATATGAACAACATATGGTAAAGATAAATCATGACAGAATATATATATGCGTCATATGAAAATAAATATCAACATCAAAAGCAGAAAGTAGCAGTCATACATAACATCCAGCAGACAGTCATACATAGCAAATCATGGAAGCATAATCAAAATCAGAGTACAACAAACAATCAACCCTCAGCATCCGTTGCATCCGTTGCATGGTGATAAGAAGAAGGTAAAGCAGATAACTCAGGGTTCAGCAGTAACACAGAAACAACAGACTGTTGGACAGAAGCGCAGTAGCAAGAGTCAGAGTACGCAGGAGACCTCTGAGCCTCAGTCTCAACCCTAGAAGTGTGGACGTTTTTCAGCAGGATCGTTGTAAGGTTCTCAGCAGACCCGGAGGTCTACTACTGGTGGGGCTCATTATTTTCAGTGTGGATCTAGGGACCACAGCAGACCAGATTGTCCCCTAGAGCACCCCATCTGTTATTATTGTAAGCTTCCGGGTCATGAGAGTTGAGATTGTACCTTGAAGGCTCAGCATAAGTCTGCAGCAGTTACTCCCAGGGTGGCCGATCAAGACAGCAGAGGCCACAGCGAGGCTGCTGTCAGACTTAGACTTCATCCCAACAGCAGCAGACAGTACGTCAGCAGGCAATTCCTCCACCAGTTCAGATATATTACATGCCTGGGCATGAGTACCCCTCACCAGCGGCGTCTCAGTATTCTGGGACAGGGTCATACTATCAGTAGCCATGCCCAGCATACCAGCCTGCAGTATATCATCATCAACAGTTAGCTGGAGCTTCGGGTTATTAGTCTCAGTAGTCGGTTGGGCCTTCAGGATATTAACCCCAGCAGACTGCCGAACCTTCATTTTCTCAGTCACAGCCGGTTTTAGCGTTGCAACCTCCAGCTCCAGAGACAGGCCGAGTTTATGTAGTCACCAGAGAGGAGGCACAGCGGGCCGATGGATTGGTCTTTCATGGTATGATTTCAGTTTATACATTTCCTGCTAAATTACTTGTTAATACTGGTAGTTCTAGTTCTTTCATATCACGGTTATTTATGGGAAAGATTAGTAGGTTGCCTACCCTTAGATCACAACGTCTATCAGTGTCTCTGTCATCCGGTGAGGTATTGGATATCACGAAGGAAGTCAAGGCGTGTCCATTGGACTTCGGCGATCATACTCTCACCGTGGATCTGTCAGTACTTGAGATGGTAGAGTTTGATATTATTCTGGGCATGGACTCGTTGGCAGCTTATCATGCCACAGTTGATTGCCAACCGAGGGTGGTCACGTTTCAGCCTCCGAACCAACCCTCGTGGGAATTCATTGGCACTAGAGATGACGGGATTTCTATTATCTCTGAACTTCAGGCCTAGAAGCTTATGTCGCATGGATGTCAGGGTTTTCTATTGTCACTTATCAGCACTGATGACAGCAGTAGCCCTCAGCTCTCGGATGTTCCAGTGGTCTGAGAATTTTCGGACGTATTTCCAGAGGAGCTTCCTGGTTTGCCTCCCAGAAGGCAAGTTGAGTTTCTGATTGAGTTGATTTCGAGGACTGCGCCGGCATCAAAGGCTCCATATCGTATGACGCCTAAGGAGTTGGATGAGCTAATGGTTCAGCTTCAAGAGTTGCTTGGCAGGGGATTCATTCATCCTAGCGTATCTCTATGGGGTTCGCCAGTTCTATTCGTAAAGAAGAAGGATTATTCTATGAGGTTATGCATCGATTACAGGCAGTTGAATGTAGTGACCAGCAAGAACAAATATCCCTTGCCTTGTATCGAAGACTTGTTTGATCAGCTGAAGGATACTTCAATGTATTCTAAAATTGATTTGCGGTCAGGATATCATTAGTTGAGGATCAGAGATTCAGATATCCAGAAAATAACTTTCCGCACCCGGTACGGACATTATGAGTTTTTGGTAGTGCCATTTGGGCTTACCAATGCTCCTGCAGTATTCATGGATTTGATGAATCGGGTTTTTATGGAGTACTTGGATCAGTTTGTTATTGTTTTCATCGACGACATCTTGATTTACTCCCTTTTCGAGGAGGAACATGCACGCCACCTTCGCATCGTCCTGGAGACGCTCCGGCGGGAGCAGTTGTATGCGAAGTTCAGCAAATTTGCTTTTTAGTTGTCTTCTATGGGTTTTCTTGACACGTTGTTTCCAGTAGAGGTATCTCCGTAGATCCCCAGAAGATCAAGGTTGTCACCAGTTGG